>CM031573.1:16394921-16510721 GCA_018467065.1 Ephestia elutella
CACAGTAAAAAAGTAACATAAAATTTCAACTTTTCATACTAAGTCCCATCAGCTGATCGACCAATTTGTATGGGAAGCAAAAAAATTTTTTTCATTTTCTAACATAGATTTCTTTGGAAACCTGCTCAATTTCATCAACCAAATCTGCTGCGAAAATTTGGCCAATGGTTTCAAAATAACCCGTATACATGATGTCATTAAGGTTCGTCAAACCGAGGCGAATCCACGCGCAATTCGCTCTGTAAATTCAAGCGAGAGAGACTTATGAGCTACTCTAAGGAGTAAGCGGGACACAAATATATAAATTTCGCATGAGGCGCGGATTCGCGTCGGTCTGACCAGAGCATAAAAAATGATTGGAAAATACAAATAGAGCGTCAGAATACGGCTTCATATTAGCAGATTATTTTTTCTTTAGCAGTTTAAAATAAGGAATGTCACAATTTAAACATAATTTCTAAAAACATGAAAGATGACTTTTTATTTTTACCTTTGTAATAGGGGGCGAAATGTAGTACACCTATAAAAACACTGCAATGAGAAATCTAAATAATGAGAAACGTGTTTCAGAAGCATTTCACATAGGATTCTAATGGTGATGGAGTATGATAGAGTACAAGAGTTGCCTAGACAGTTTGCGTATAAATAAATATGAACAACGGATAGGACGGCACAATATGAAGAGGAAGCCACCCACTTCCTATGAATTTCAACTGCAGCTAAAACATATTTGATAGTATAGTCAGATATAACTTTCTCAAAGCTTATAACTGAATATTTTTTAAGAAGTAGAAAGTTTATTTAAAACATTCCTTGAACTGAATATTATTTTATTTAATTTTAAATAGTATTAAGTAAAATAATTTTGAACAATATGACAAGTCTCATATTTTCTTTATGTTTTGACATTGGCATAAGTGCACATCTTGAGCAGATGCCTCATCTAATATTCCCCTAAGCTCATTTTTGCACATAAAATTTCAATTTACAAATTAACTCATATAAGCGAAGCAATCTTCCACAAAAATACCTTCCCTACTTCTTGTCTAATACCCTCAGTATATTTTATTCTTTAAACTCAACAAATTAGACTCTAGCTGCGTCAGACGAAGACAGGGATTCAGCTATGTCAGTCTCAAACCGTACGTGTGACAGAAATCAGTAATATGCGACAGATCAGTTATCACTTTCGCACAAATAGGCACTACACACGCCCCGATTCAGGGCCCTAAATAAGTAGCAGTGTTGCCAGATCCAATTTTTAAAAATCCGTACGGCTTTACTCGAAAATTCGTATATTGCCTCTACAAAAGCCGTAAATCTACGGATTTTCACGCAGTCTTACGGACTTATAAAAATTGGATATGGCAACACTGCTCCCGATTTAGAGCCCTACATCGGGCGTGTGTGGAGGCCTTATGTTTTAGAAATGAGAATTCTTAAATAGGTACACTTGAGATTTAATCATCTGATGAGACACCCCAGGGAGGCCAAGCATCCGCACACAGAAGGTCGTTGTGACCACTAACATGCCAGCACATGGAATGCAACTACAACTAAACGACTCCACAACTTACCTCTTCCCTACCCTTAACTTAGCAGTGCTTGCAATAACGAAATACCATGTTATTCAACTATTTATTCAAGACAAATGTGCAATAATTTAATTATTTAGCTGTTCTACTTAAATGGGGAATTAAATAATTGTTATATTAGTGTTTTCGCTAGCTGAGAACAATGGAGTTAATATTCGCAATCTGAACATAGCTTAGTAACTATAATATGTTACTCTACACAATGAAGATTTTCAAAATCATACAGCAATAGTACATTACTGCCGCGGCCTATAATGAATACTTTGCTGGTCGCGCTGATGATGGCCGAGAGCGCAGCTCCAGGCCGACACGGCGCGGTCAGCGTGCAGCACTTGATGGACGAGCTGAGATGTCGGCCGAGACCGGAGCTCGAGGCAACACAGCGAGGACAGCAAGGGCTGCAACGATGGCCAAGCTGGAAGGCCTGGAGCGTAGCTACGCTAGCTCGAGGCAATCCTTGCGTGACCAGCGAAGCAGTCATTGTGGGCCAAGGCTTGTATAGTTTACTCAAAAATGCAATTACCAAATCTAAATAAAACCAGCAAGTAATTTAAATAAAAATATATTAATTAACTATAAATTTAATTAAAATGACAATTATGAAAAGTACAGTTACTAAAATTCAACACCGACTTTCCCGGATTGATGCACAAATTTTTCATATGCAAGCTTATATTTTTCCTTTGAGTTTCGCGGTATCCAATTTTCAATCACTAATTTAGCTTCATCTTTAATGTCAGGCGGTGTTAAACACTTTGAATCCAAACAATTTTCGCTTTGAGAGCTCATTTTTAGCCAATAAGTCACTAAATAAAAACAAAAATTTTCGCTGAACCGCGCTTTTGTTACTTCTTTGTTTTTTTTAAGCAATGATAGTTGGAACTATACAGCCAAATATGGAATAATCTATCTCTATAAAATACAAACAGCTGTGTTTTAAATAAAATCTTTTTGCATTCGATTTTTAAAATGTTGAAACGTCAAAATAGCGGCCGGCAATGTTTTGCCGGCCTGTTAGAGCGGCCAGCAAAACTTTGTCGGCCGCTATTTGAAAACAGAACGGCAAAGTCGACTTTGCTCAAACAAGGTTATCAAAATAATGACCACATTACATGCATTTTTGAGTAATAGTACATTACTGCCGCGGCCTATAATGACTACTTTGCTGGTCGCGCTGATGATGGCTGAGAGCGCAGCGTAGTGCAGCTCCAGGCCGACACAGCGCGGTCAGCGTGCAGCACTTGGTGGACGAGCTGAGATAAAGGCCGAGACCGCAGGTCGAGGCCTTTACAGTGAGGACAGCAAGGACTGCAACGATGGCCAAGCTGGAAGGCCTAGAGCGTAGCTAGGCTAGCGCGAGGCAATCATAGCGTGACCAGCGAAGCAGTCATTGTGGGCCAAGGCTTGTATAGTGCTTTACTCAAAAATGCAAGTACCAAATCTAAATAAAACCAGCAAGTAATTTAAATAAAAATATATTAATTAACTAGAAATTTAATTAAAATGACAATTACGAAAAGTACAGTTACTAAAATTCAACACCGACTTTCCCGGATTGATGCACAATTTTTTCATATGCCATCTTATATTTTTCCTTTGAGTTTCGCGGTATCCAATTTTCATCCATTAATTTAGCTTCATCTTTAATGTCTGGCGGTGTTAAACACATTGAATCGGAAGAATTTTCGCCTCATTTTTAGCCAAAAAGTCACTACACTAAATAAAAACAAAATTTTCTCTGAACCGCGCTTTTGTTACCTACTTCGTTTTTTAAGCAATGGCAGTTGGAACTATACAGACAAATATGGAATAAAATCTTTTTGTACCTATCTCTATGCTATCTCTATTAAATACAAACAGCTGTGTTTTAAATAAAATCTTTATGCATTCGATTTTTAAAATGTTGAAACGTCAAAATAGCGGCCGGCAATGTTTTGCCGGCCTGTTAGAGCGGCCAGCAAAACTTTGTCGGCCGCTATTTGAAAACAGAACGGCAAAGTCGACTTTGCTCAAACAAGGTTATCGAAATAATGACCACATTACATGCATTTTTGAGTAAATACATAAATAGTCGAAGTCAATTAAAACCTTCGGTTGTCTTTGATCTGATGGTGGAAAAGCTCTCAAAATCACAACACAAGTCTCAAATTTCCTACCTAAAGTACCAGGGCGGCATAACTCACTTGGAGGTCTCGGGCAGGCCGGCGCTAAGCTCCAAAAATACGGAGAGGTAGTTGCCGCGCACCACCCCGTTGCCGTCGGGGTACACCTTCAATCGCCAGCATAACCCGTTGACGTGGAGGGGGGCGGAGTACACCGGCGCGGCCGCGTGACGTAGCTGCGTGAAGTTCGTCAGAGGGAATGTGCTGCTATCGTAGCTCGGCACGATTTCGCTGTTACATAATGTTGCTTTTGTATTTCTACAGTATGTCGAATTTGAAGGGAATTCAATAAATTGTTATGAACACAAAGTTTATAGTAATAGTTTGACATGATGTTTTTGGGTTACAGCCAGACAGATGTAAGTAACTGCAATTAAACGTCAGTGGCGTAAAATACTATTTGATTTTTATTCTTGACAAATTTTTTTTTAATGAGTGTTATCTCGTATTTACGCTTACTAGTTGGCGCTACTGGCGCACTATACTGTCATTTGAATTTGACATATCGACATTGACATATTTGTACCATCTGACAGATGTCTGTCCTTGTCCTTACTAGTAGGTGCTAACATCTGGTGGAATATTTGAACGCGATATCCCTCATTGTATTAACTTGATAAGCGCATCTTTGATGATTAAAAACAAAAAATATGCGCACTTCTCTATATAGTTGTAACTGGATACATGCCTGTGGAAATCGGCCGGTACAGGCGCGGTCACAAAACTGGCCATGGGCTTCTTGCGCACTTGGTGGACCATCTTCAACAGCTCCCCACTTCTAGCTATCAATTCAGACCTGCCAACATAAATATAAAATAAATGCAAGTGACTTTATTAAATAAAAAAAATTGTTGATTGGACAAACAATTTGTCAAGATTCCCACGCACGGCTTGTAATGAAGACAAGCCTTGCCGCGCTTAGGCCGCGGGTTAAAAATCTATAAGTTGTATTTTTGAGGTAGGAATTTATTTTCAAAACTACTTGTTGCAAGGGAAATCTCTGTCCTACTATGAGTAGACCGATATGTATCAGATTGTCGCTAGTGTGTGATAGTGTTGTAATATGTAAAAATTCATACGAGCCGCCGCACTGCTGGCAAGGCGGCGCTGGCGCCGTCTGCCGCAGCTGACACTGACAGTAACATTTTGCTTTTTTTATTTCATTTTTTTACGTACGTGCCCGTATCGTGTCGGGATGCGGTGACGCCACAGAAAGGTGACGTCTGAAAATCAGTGCTGGATATAATATGTCTGATCCTTTTTTGTCAGATGCGCACACCCATTATTATTTTATTTTTAGTTTAATTTGCTTCTGCACATTTTATTTTGTTGTTTTATTTCAAATGTCTGATTCTTTGTAACTGTATGTATTAATTAACACTGACCTGTGGCATTTTTATTGCTGCAACACACACATGCACTTGTACTTTTTACTTTGCTATGCTTTTTTGGTCTGTTTTGTATGTGTGTAATGTGGGTGAATGCCTATTTATCTATCTATGTTGTGTTTTCATACAATTTTTTTTTTCTATTCAAGCAATAACCAACCTTGTGCTAGTATGCAGTTGATGCTCAATCTCCTGCAGCAGATGCTCAAGTTGCTCAGTCTCCTGGGTCAGGCTGTTCTTCTGTCCCATCAGCGTCAACAGTTTGGCCTTCAACGCGGAGTCCAGTCTAGATATCATCAGCTCCACAGCGTTGCGGATCTCACGCACCCGCTCATCTTTGGCTCCACGCACTGATTCCACATTGCGCTCCTGAAAAAAAAAGTATTTTGTTGTTTTTGCTTTGCTTTTTGGGAATGCCAGCGCAAGCACCCAGACGGGTGATCAGTCCTCTCATGTCGAGACCATTACTTTATATTATTTTGTTGTTGTTTCTTGGGGTCTAAAATATCCACTTTCATGAATCGGAATATGATCCATATCTCATTTCCTGAATATTGAAAAATGAACCTTATAAGTGTAGCTTTAAGTTCATTTTTAAATATGTAGAAAATAAAAGAAATGGATCATATTCCGTTTCGTGAAAGTGGCCGTTTTAGACCCCCTGGTCCTATAATGAGTCATGTTATAATTTAATTGACTATTGTATCTCATTGTATCTCAGACTCTTAGTAGCGTATCAAGATGGAACCTGCACCAGTTTTATGAGTTAGACTTTCAGAAATACAACTGTGTAAACCATATCAAATTTCGTTCAGTATTTTTGGAAGATGCGCTTACAATCATATAGAGATAGACAAATATACGGATCCAATTGTCTTTTCAAACCCTTTTAAATATACACACGTTTCTAGATGTGAGGGCCTGTAAATGACTATCTGTTTTTAAGTTCTTATTTATAGAATTTATAAGAAAGTTGTTGGTCTTCCATGTAAATAAAAAATTAAATAAATAAATAAAATGTCATCCAAATCGGTCCCGCCATTTAGGAAGAGTAAGGAAACAAACACACATACAGAAGATTAATATTATATTAATGGCCAAACCAAAAACAATAAATGATATGAATCATATCCCATGAGGGATATTCACATTATTCCAATCCTTGATTACGTCAATAGGTTCTTTGTTTACACAACGAAAGAATAGAAGTATCAAACATCAATTCAATCACCTAATGTTTATACAAATTATTCATTAATATTTTTAGAAAATTTATTAGGCAGGCATAAATGTATAACAGTTTGGCAGGACTGTTCAAAATTATCGACAAATGTGTAGACCTTATCCATTTGACTCCAATGAACCATCATGCGATATTGTCGACTCTTGTTGGTGGGTTTCATAGTGGTCTTGAATGCACTGTTCAAAATAGAATACAAACTAGCTTTTGCCCGCGGCTTTGCCCGCATGAATTTCCTATGTGAACAATGCTTTTCCCAGAATGAAAGGAACCTTAAGTTCTTCTCAGTACTTCTATGTGTATGCGAAATTTCAGGAAGATTGATTCAGTAGATAAAGCGTGAAGAGGTAACAAACAAACTCACTTTCGTATTTATAATATTAGTAAGGATAGGATAGGTATACCGTCAGCATCTCTTGTTATTACAAATAAAATTCACTCACCACTTCTTGCACCAGACTGATGAGTTCCATGAGCCTCCTGCGCAGCTGGGACACCTCATCCCGGATCTGGGTGACGTGTTGCTCGTACACCTCCTCCAGAGGCTTGAACGTGTGCCCGGAGTGGGTGCCCCCCCACAGTGCACAGCGGTGGCAGATGCAACGGCGGCATGTCCAACAGTATACTGACAGCTTCTCTTGATGGGTTGGGCATCTGGGGATGGAATGTTATTATAAAAAAACTCTTTATTTCATCAAAAAGAGTCTTTGTTACAATGAATTAAGTTTGAAATCTCCTTTTAGGCAAATAATGCCTGTGCTATGAAATTTCACTCTACCACAACAATAAAATTCTTTAAATAATACAACAAATTTATTCATTACATTCAAATATTAATTTTAAAAAAGTAAATCATATTATTTGTAAAGAATTATTTTAACAGTATAAAGCAGAAAATGCAAAAAGGTATATAGGTAGTATATTCTTAAATAAGAATGAAAATGCTAAACAAATCTATTTTTAAAACTTTTATGAATATACATGAACTCAGATATCTCAATAAGCAAATTTAAAAATTTGTATGATTCCAATAAGAAAATATAGAAATAAAATTCACACATTTTAAAATGTAGTTCTAATAATTCTTTATTGGTAATAATATTAAAAAACAATAGATAAATAATTGCAATATCAATAAGACAAAACCAAAATAACAAAAATTTAGTTTCACCTCATGGCAACACTTCCGAAGTAAACAAACCCGCTAAGCTTAAATTTATATTAAAAATATTAAAACATTGTATTACGGTGTAAAAACTATTTTCAATTAGAGTTTTAATAGTGATTATTAAGTGGAAGTGTTATCTCGAACATTTATGACCTAATAAAGTTAATTTAAAGAAAAACAAATACAAGTACTATTGTGTTTCGCGCCTATTGATAAACATTTCAACAATTAAAGGTTGCATTGATTAAATAGGACATTCAAGTGAAGTGCAATAAACTATTTACAAACTATTTCTAGTATTATGAAGAATTAATAAGGTATTTTAGTTAATTCACGATCTGTTATTATATTTTGAATTTGAAATTCAAAAGTGACGCCACGCTACGTTACAAGGAGCATAGAAATACCAAGGAGCTAACAAAAATTCATCCACCGTCGAACTGTCATCGCTGTCATAGTGATGTGCCACTATTGCCGCCTACATGAAGCGTACTTGTACTTTATTAAGGGGCACACATTTGAATGCACAGGTTAGTAATAATATTTTATTTACATGCACAGTGCAGTAATATTATGTAAAAGAATATATCACTGCTAATAAGAATAGCATGATTTCACGCACTAAACAGAAGGAAAAAAATAGGAAACTTCTTTATATTTAACAAGAGTTAGTAAATTCAGATGCAAGATGGCGCTATACTGTATCGTTTGTAAACAAATGATTGTAAATAGACAACGACTGGCCTGTAAAGTATGTAAACAAACATTTCATATTAACTGTGCAAATGTATCGGAAAAAAGATTTTATTTAATGGAACCTGAGAGAAAGAATACATGGAATTGCGTGAACTGTATATCCAGAAATAAATTAAAAGACAAATCGATTATTATTTCCTCACCCTTGAAGAGAACTGAACATTTGAAAAAATATAATTCAAACATTCCAATTAATAATTCATTTCAATCTTTACAAGATTACTATTTTGATACAGAAGATATTTCTAATCCACACGGAGTTAGCAATATTGGCTATAAGAGTTTGTCTAATAATGAAACTTTCTATAGAGACAAGATTACAGACCTTGAAAATATAGTTTGCACCCTACAATATAAGTTACTAGCAGCTGAAAATAAAATAGAAAATCTTTTAGATGAAAATAATACACTAAAAAAATGTAAAGTAATAGAAGAACTCAAGTCATATAGCCGCAGAGACTCGTCAACGCATAAAAAGGATTTAAAAAGTGCTTCTAACATAAGTAATAATTCTTCAGCACTAGATATATCTCCCTGTTTGCCTATAAATAAACCTGTAAAACAAAGACAAGTAACACTACATACATTTAACAGAAAAAAACTATGAGTCGACACCCATACAACCAATTGCACAAGCAAAAAAATTGCATTGCCACCGTGAAATAAAGGAGTTAAAAGTTACAGACACTTGTCATAAAAATAAAATATTCATTGTTGGTGATCAACAGGCAGTTGGCTTGACGTCGTCGTTAACTCATAAAAGATCACACTATAAAAATCCAAAGGAATATGATATAAAAGGTCAAACATATAGTAATGCACCAACCAGTTACATCATTGAAAAATCGGAAGTACTAAATATGAATCTGACAGAAGATGATTGGTTAATATTATGTATAGGAGCGAATGATGTATACCCTACTCAATTTTTTGCTGAACTAAGTGCCTGTTTGAAACGTGTTAATAAACCTAGAATTATTATTACTAATGTTTTGTATAATATGTATATAAATAGTCTTAAGTTAAATAATGAGTTGAAAATATTGTTGCCATACTTTAAAAATTGTATCTTTGTTGAAATTGAAACTGAACATATTAATAACACTGTAGCCAAGAGGAAATTGATGTCATCTGTAAATAGCATAATCGACAAAAATGATTATGAAAAATATTTTCTTCATTGTGCATATAAAAAAGAAGGAATAATTACCAAAAAGCAATGTACCATTCCCTTTTTATTTAATAAAGTTAAGATAAGCAAGGAACAAAGGGAAAATACAATAAAAACGTGTAAAATTCAAAATGATCTCCACTTGCCTGTAAAAAAAGCAAAAAAGGGCACTATACCTTATTATTTCCAATTTGTAAATAAACAAAAAGCTGTCATTACCGCAGAAATTCCTTCCAAAGATAACATTAATAACAATACTATTACAGATGGCAACATTAACTTTATTAATAATACCCAAACCCATAATAATAACAACAACATAAATACTAACCAGCTTTTTCGTGAAGAAGCCTAATAAAAAAGATAAATGTTCACTTAATATTCTGCATCAAAATACTCAGGGCCTTAGATCCAAACTTCACCAGATTGAATTAATATTAGATTCTCATAAGATAGATATATTTTGTTCCAGTGAAACCTTCCTTAAAGGTGGTCATGTAAATACTTTACAATTGCCAGGGTACACCTTGGCAACCTCATATTGCAGGGAGACATCTCGAGGTGGAGTTTATATATACGTAAAGAATGGTATAAACTGCAGCAAAATTGACTGCATAAACTCTCTTGCATTGAAATCTAATTTTGAGTGTTGCGGTATCTTAATTCCTGAATTGAACTATATAATTGTTAGTGTATACAGAACTCCAGACTCAAATTTTAATATTTTTTATCAGAACTTTGGAATTATTATTACACAGATTAACAGTCCGGTCACGCTATGCCAAGAAAAAGATTATTATTACTGGAGATTTTAATGTCAATACATTAGTAAACAAACCTGAAAGTATTACTTTTTTAAATACTTTATCAAAGTATAATGTCAAACTTACATTAAATGAACCTACTAGAATCACACCATCATCGGCAACCTATATTGATAATATCATAACAAATTTAAAAAGCTATCAGTCATCTGTTGAACACTTTGGTGTCTCTGATCACTCTGCACAAATAATAAAAATACCTTGTACACAAAGCTTTATTGTAAAATACTGGTATGTATATAGAAGAAATGTAGATAAATATTTAGATATATTTTTAAAATACTTGTCACAAGTTAGTTTCTCTGAAGTTTACAAGCATAATGATATTAATTTGGCATTTTCAGAGTTCATCGATATATTTAAGTTATTGTTCGAATTATGTATTCCATTAGAGAGAGTAAGAATAACACACGCCAAAAAGAAAAAAATGGCAATCTAAAGGAATTCACGTCGCAAGTAAAAATAAAAGAATTATGCACAAGAAGTTAGTTCGTTGACAAGAAGACAATAATAAAAAAGGATCCAAAACTTAATGAAGGATATAAAAAAATATTGTAAACTTCTTAAATTGGTTATACGCAAATCTAAACAAAACGTTAACAACAAATTCATAAAACAATGTGATAATAAAAGTAAAGCAATGTGGAGCTTAATTAAGCAATGTACATCCCCAGCAAATAATATTAAAAATACCGTAGAAAATATTGTTTTAAATGACACTGTTATTGATGATCCTACTATTATTGCCGAATCATTTAACAAATATTTATTTCCAAAAGAACAAAAATACTAGTACAGCCATATTTAAAATATTAAAAGATATTTGGGATTCTCTTAATAATAAGTCAATGTGTGTAGGGTTATTTTTAGATATGTCAATGTGAAAAAAAAAGAAAAAGGACAAAGAAAAAGTATAAAAGAGATCACACCGAGGGAACAACGCACAACCAGAAGAAAATGGAAAGAATCAGTGACTATTTCGATGACTGGTGTGGTGTAAGTTAGTAAGTAAGCAACCTCGATTTTTTTTAGAGTAAACTAAATACTCAATACTGCCATAAATGTAATTTGTACCTAAGATATAAGTGCCGTTATTAGATATTAATATATTTGCAATAAATCTGAAACTTCCTAAAAATTGAGTCTTTTAATCAGTACCGTGTTAGCCTCGTCAGTCCCCTGGCACTCAAAGTTACAAAAATCCAGATATTTCGAAAACTAATAAAGAAAGTTACTGGCCCGATGTAGAATAGTTTTAGTATTATATTACCCACCTCCCCATATCAAACAAATTCTTACTTTTCGTCAAAAAGTGTGTAAACAAAATGACGGTAAAAGTCGCCCAACTTTGGTAGAAGTACCCAAATAACAAAAGTGCATATGTAAATGGTATTAAAGTATTCAACCATTTGCCTACAGCTTTAAAATGTATATATAATAGTAATTTATTTAACTAGTAGTTCGCCGCGAACTTAGACCTCGCGATTATTATCTTAAAAATATGAGAACGTAAATTTGCTGAACCAATTTGAATTTTCAGTAAAACACAGTCAAAGTCTCAGTAACAAAAATGTAACGCGCAACGCATTACATTATTCAGTTATTGCGCGGTTGAGGAGAAGGGATTTTCCAACCTTCTTTCTTTATCTATTCTGAGCTGCAACAACTTCATTTTTTTTTTCACACAGATATATTCAAAACCTGGATCAAATATAATTGACCGAGCGAGCGAAGCGAGCGAGGGCTATAATTCAAGTTGGAGTGAAAAATACATTGTTTGTATGTATGTATGTATGTATGTTTGTTCCGCGATAACTCTCGAACCGTTGTTCCGATTTTGATGAAAGTTGGAATATATGTAGGGATGGTTAATAGAATTTTCAAGTTCGTTGGGCATCAAAATCGGTCCAGCCGTTTTTGAGATATTTCATTTTTTGTGAAAATAACTAGTCGTTTGCTGCGAACGTAGACCTCGCGAAAATAAATATTGTATTTTAATAGTAATACAATATTTATTTTCGCAAAAAATTAAATATCTCAAAAACGGCTGGACCGATTTTGATGCCCAACGAACTTGAAAATTCTATTAACCATCCCTACATATATTCCAACTTTCATCAAAATCGGAACAACGGTTCGAGAGTTATCGCGGAACAAACATACATACATACATACAAACAATGTGTTTTTCGCTCCAACTTGAATTATAGCCCTCGCTCGCTTCGCTCGCTCGGTCAATTATAGCCCTCGCTCGCTTCGCTCGCTCGGTCAAATATTGTATTTTAATAGTCGCGAGGTCTACGTTCGCAGCGAACGACTAGTATCTGTAAACCGTTTTGATCTCGTATGTACATCCTCCGGCTGCCAACTCTTTTACGCCAATGTCCACGACTACTTTATCCAAAGTAAGTGATTTATGATCGAGTATACATCCCCGAAGTTCATCTAAGGAGAATATAACTGTTTTTGAAAACATTACAGTAATTTTTCGTCACGTTTCAGGTTTCAGCTCAATATCACAGAAACTGTTTCAACAATTTTGATATCCTAATCCTAACTAATATGTATTATAAATGTGAAAGTGAGTTTGTTTGTTTGTTCGTTTATTTGTTTGTTTGTTACCTCTTCACGCTTTATCTACTGAACCAATCTTCCTGAAATTTCGCATACACATATGTAGTTAGAAGTACCTACGGAGAAAGACATAGGGTACCTTTCATCCCGGGAAAAGGCATGGTTCCCGTGGAAAATTTACGCTGGCAAAACCGCGGGCGAAAGCTATTTCAATATAAACTAGTCGTTCGCTGCGAACGTAGACCTCGCAACTATTAAAATACAATATTTATTTTCACAAAAAATTTAATATCTCAAAAACGGCTGGACCGATTTTGATGCCCAACGAACTTGAAAATTCTATTAACCATCCTTACATATATTCCAACTTTCATCAAAATCGGAACAACGGGTCGAGAGTTATCGCGGAACAAACATACATACATACATACATACATACAAACAATGTGTTTTTCGCTCCAACTTGAATTATAGCCCTCGCTCGCTTCGCTCGCTCGGTCAATGAGAAATATAGCAATACTCATCTCATAAAATGTTAAGTTTCATCCAAATCTCATTACCGGTTACAAAATTATAGAGAAATATTTATTTTCACTAAAATACCTACGTATAAGGGCTAAATGAATCTACAACTACTTATTATTATAAATGCGAAAGTGACTTTGTTTGGTTGTTACCTCTTCACGCTTTATCTACTGAACCAATCTTCTATAGTGGATCGTATTTTAGGTCCAGCGGTCTCAGGTTTTCTGTGTGGCCCACCGTACCTTTCATCCCGGGAAAAAACACTGTTCCCGTGGGAAATTCACGCGGGCGAAGCCGCGGGCAAAATACTTGCTACACGCATTCCACGAAATTAATTTAACGTTTTGATAAGTTATCGTGGAACATAAATACATGTACAAAAATGTCACTAGATGTCGCTGATACAAAAATTAACGATTCATGTTTTAACTCAATATAAAAATGTGCAAAGAACTTAAAAATTCTAGGAATATTTGCTACACGCATTCCTAATATCAACGAAATTAATTCAACGTTTTGATAATTATCACGGAACATGTACAAAAATGTCACTAGATGTCGCTGATACGAAAATGAACGATTCGTGTTTTAACTCAATATCTCTAAAACTGGTGAAACAATTTTGATATACAATATACATGAGAAAAATAGTGATACTATCTCGTGATTTGTGAAGTTTCATCCAAATCTGAATAATGGTTTAAAAGTTATAGAGCAATATTTTTTTTCATAAAAATGCGTATTTCTCTAAAACGGCTGAACCGATTTTGTTGCGCAACGAACTTAAAAATTCTATGGATAGTTGCTACACGTATTCTTAATATCATCGAAATTAATTCAACGGTTCGAGAGTTATCGCGGAACAAACAAACATACATACATACATACAAACAATGTATTTTCGCCCCAACTTGAATTATAGCCCTCGCTCGCTTCGCTCGCTCGGTCAATAATCTATACATATAATAAAACAGTAAAAATATTTTGTCTGTACATTTAATATTTTTGACTGAAATGGATAGAGGGAGACCTAAAAAGAACAATAGAAAGCAAAAAAATTTTTTTGGAATTTCTTGTCTGTCTGTCTGTCTGTCTGTATGTATGTACGCGTTTCACGCAAAAACTACTGGACGGATTTGAATGAAACTTTTTTTGTTGTATAGCTATTAAGCCTGGGCAACATATAGGCTATAATTCATTTTGAAAACTGGAACACCTGATGAAGAACCATAACGGAACAGCTAAACTATAAGTATTATGGAAATGGTGCCTTAACAAAAATCGTTCAACCTGATGAGCATTTTCTGCCGACGTATAAAAATTGAAGATCTGGAACATCTGATGAAAAGCTCCAAGAGAGATTTTTCATCTCAGCGAAACTCACGCGGGCGAAGCCGCGGGCGACAGCTAGTTTGTAATATGAGGGTGTACCTTACAAATCATGTACAAGTCTACAACCGCTGCTTAGATCTGTTTTCGACTTTTCTAACTAATTCAGTTCCCTAAGTAAAATGTAGATGGCGCTATCCAAAGTTAGAACACGCTATGGTTTCGTTTGCAACGTAATCGCTGACATTTTTATTAATATTTCAAAAACTACTGAACCGATTTAGATGCCCAACGAACTTGAAAATTCTATTGATATTTCCTACATGCCTACCAAATTTCATCAAAATCGGACCATCGGTTGGGCAGTTATCGCGGTACAAACATACATACATACAAACAATGTTTTGCCCCCAACTCGATTTAGAGACCTTCGCTCGCTTCGCTCGCTCGGTCAAAAATAAGCTCAAGTCGTGGCTACTGGAACATGTATTCTATGATTTAGATGAATATTTTAGTCATAAAACTCATTAGTATTTTTTTCTCATTAATAAATTTTTTATATAAATAAGAAATGTTGAAAATATTTTGGAAATTCTAAAATTGTATTGTCATTACATTCGATAAAAAAATCGACTAACGATAATAAAACTCGATTGTATGTTTCTATTTTTCATTCTACTAGGAATGATTTGTTAAAAATATTGCATGCCTGAAAGGGCAAACTGTTGAACTTTATTTTTGTATGGACCATCTATACCTGTATTTACACAGTTATCGCAATAAAGATGTTTGAGTTTGAGTTTGAGAGTATTTGTAAATCTATAACACAAAACCTGTATGAATATTGATGAAATTAGATACACAGATAAGACAGAAATAGTATATCATAAATATTGTTTTTAAATTCACATGTGAACAGAACTCTGGGACTTATTTAGTTTAACTAGGTATAAGAAAGAACAAGAACAACAACACTTACTGCAAGCACAACTGGACATGTTGCTGCTGCATGGTTTCTATCTGTTGGGTGACCTCCTCCACCCATCGGCAGTTCACCAGCTCGTGCAAATGCAGGGCAGCACGGCAGTGTGGACACTGGGACCTCTGCTCCGTCAACCATCGTCGCACGCAAGCGTAGCAACACAGCTTCGAACAGTGAGGACACAGGTGTGCGTCCACCAGCTTCTCCATACAAATGAAGCAGCGGAACACCTCCGCCAACGTCTGTAACCATTATGCATACATGAAAACTTGGATAAAACACAGGTCAAGTAATATAATATAACTGTCAAAATATGTAGGCCACATCGATTTACCTCAACAATCTGTTCTTCGCCATTGCCATTTCCTTTGTCACCTCTAGAGGCCATATTTAGAGCTGGTTTCACTTACGAGGACACAGGCAACTTAAATCACCATAATTTAGACGTTTTTATTAGTTCTAAAGAAACAACAAGACATTTCGCAACTCGAGCGTCAACATACGAAATTATGAACGAAACGAAAATTAACGAAATCAATCACTCACTCACTGCTCACTCACTTCACTTCCGTGATGAGTTCCGTGTTCGACAATCGAGTATCGAGTCAAAATAAAAACAAAAACTGGTGTTACTAGTACAAAAAAATTATAATCTTCCAAAATTGCTCCAGGTACACTTGCGCCGATTGGGGATGATCAGTGATCACGAATAGACCGAGAGGTCACGGGAATTTTCGTAACGATCAGGGAAACAGATAGACTTGCTTTTATGGGTTGTAGAGTAGTCCCCTAATGTGAATGATGTCGGTCTGCCGGAAGTATGGCATCTCCGCATGTGAAACAAGTTGGTCTGCTGGCTGTCAGTGGTTGCATTTCAGAGCTATGAGGCGAGAAAGTCACTGCATAGTTACGAAAAAAAAAACGGTAAGAGAAATGGTCAGTTTTAGTACTTATTGAAAGAATGGTGTCTCCACAGGTGAAACAAGTTGGTCTGCCGGCCTTCAGTGGTTGCCACTTCGAGCTATACCTAGGGCCTGGAAGGGGCTTTATTGTTGCGAAAAAAAATTATCAGATAAATGGTTAGTTTTAGTGTATATACAAAATATGGTATCTCCACATGTGAAACAAGTTGGTCTGCCGGCTGTCAGTTGTTGCATTTCAGAGCTATGAGGCGCGAAAGTCACTGCATAGTTACGAAAAAAAACGGTAAAAGAAATGGTCAGTTTTAGTACCTATTGAAAGAATGTTGTCTCCACAGGTGAAACCAGTTGGTCTGCCGGCCTTCAGTGGTTGCCACTTCGAGCTATACTAGGGTTCATTCCCGGGAATTCTCGAGCCGAGAATTCCCGGGAAATCGTTGGGCTTTGTTCCCGGGAAATAAGCTCTAGAAAAGTCGAGAACTCGAGAAATCATAAACCTATATAGACATTTTTTTTTGTAATGGTTCCGTACCTCAAAAGGCAAAAGCGGAACCCTTATAAGATCACTTTGTCTGTCAAACTTTTTTTTTTCAGGAACGCTTAAAGGTATCAAGTTGAAATTAATACTGAATGAGGTCTCTTTCAGCAAAAAATAAATCAAAATAATCATCAACGCGATCAGGAGATATTAACGTAAATGTTGCGATGTTTTTGCATATTTTGAGATTTCAGACAGTCTAAACCCGTTGACCTAAAATTATGAAATTTGGCAAAAGGCGAGGTCTAACAGTACTTATACAGGAATAAATCTGAAAATTGTAAATACGTTGTTGGAAGTCTAAAAAAAAGGGTACAAACTTATTTTTGCGCTCGATGCTATATGAATCCTAGGGATTGAACTGCAAAGTTAAATTTGTTTTTGAGACTAGTTGGTCTTTTGGTTAGAGCTATAATGTGAGATGCTTTGCGTGTACGGAACCCTTGGTGCGCGAGCTTGACTCGCACTTGGCCGGTATTTTTTAAGATATTATCGTTTTCTTTCATGTTATTTATTTGTTGTTTTATAGAAGCTATTTTTGTTTACAAGGTTTAAGTAGATTTTTTTTTTCTAAATAACCAGCCAAAAATGGTGCTGTGATTGTAATTTAATTATAAGTTATCTTTCATGTTGATTTTTTGTTTAGTTTAATAGAAACTATTTTTGTTTATAATATCTAAATAACCAGCCTAAAATGGTGCTGTCATTATTATTATGAGTTTGAATAATATTATATCTGTATTAAAAAAAATACAGAAATAATATGTTATTTGAGACGAAAACCACACTTTGTTGACGCAATTAGAACCAAATAATATGATAAAACGTACGTAAATGTAAATTTCTCGACAACCCGAGAAGCCCCGAGAAATTAGCCTCGAGAATTCTCGAGACCCGAGAAATTGAAAGGCTCGAGAAATCATGAAACCTAAGCTATACCTAGGGCCTGGAAAGGGCTTCATTGTTTCAAAAAAAAAAATATCAGAGAAATGGTTAGTTTTAGTACATATTCAAAATATGGCATCTCCGTATGTGAAACAAGTTGGTCCGCCGGCTGTCAGTGGTTGCCACTTTGAGCTATACCTAGGGCCTGGAAGGAGCTTCATTGTTGCAAAAAATAGAAAACGATCTGAGAAATGGTTAGTTTTAGTACATATTCAAAGTACGGCATCTCCGCATGTGAAACAAGTTGGTCTGCCGGCTATCAGTGGTTGCATTACAGAACTATGAGGCGCGAAAGTTACTGCATAGTTACGAAAAAAAAACCGTAAGAGAAATGGTCAGTTTTAGTACCTATTGGAAGAATGGTGTCTCCATAGGTTAACGAGTCTGTCTACCGGCTTTCAGTGGTTACCACTTCGAGCTCTAGAGCCTGGAATCATTGTTGCGAAAAAAAATGCTCAGAGAAATGGTTAGTTTTAGTACATATTCAAAGTATGGCATCTCCGTATGTGAAACAAGTTGGTCTGCCGGCTATCAGTGGTTGCCACTTTGAGCTATAGGGGCTGAAAGGGGCTTCATTGTAGCGAAAAAAAAACGATCAGAGAAATGGTTAGTTTTAGTATATATTCAAAGTATGGCATCTCCGTATGTGAAAAAAGTTGGTCTGCCGGCTGTCAGTGGTTGCCACTTTGAGCTATAAAGGCTAGAAGGAGCTTCATTGTTGCAAAAAATAGAAAACGATCTGAGGAATGGTTAGTTTTAGTACATATTCAAAGTATGGTATCTCCGCATGTGAAACAAGTTGGTCTGCCGGCTGTCAGTGGTTGCATTTCAGAGCTATGAGGCGCGAAAGTCACTGCATAGTTAGGAAAAAAAACGGTAAAAGAAATGGTCAGTTTTAGTACTTATTGAAAGAATGGTGTCTTCACAGGTGAAACAAGTTGGTCTGCCGGCCTTCAGTGGTTGCCACTTCGAGCTATACCTAGGGCCTGGAAGGGGCTTCATTGTTGCGAAAAAAAATGCTTAGAGAAATGGTTAGTTTTAGTACATATTCAAAGTATGGCATCTCCGTATGTGAAACAAGTTGGTCTGCCTGCTGTCAGTGGTTGCCACTTTGAGCTATAGGGGCTGAAAGGGGCTTCATTGTAGCGAAAAAAAAAACGATCAGAGAAATGGTCAGTTTTAGTATATATTCAAAGTATGGCATCTCCGTATGTGAAAAAAGTTGGTCTGCCAGCTGTCAGTGGTTGTCACTTTGAGCTATAAAGGCTAGAAGGAGCTTCATTGTTGCAAAAAATAGAAAACGATCCGAGGAATGGTTAGTTTTAGTATATATTCAAAGTATGGCATCTCCGTATGTGAAACAAGTTGGTCTGCCGGCTGTCAGCGGTTGCCACTTTGAGCTATAAGGCTAGAAGGAGCTTCATTGTTGCAAAAAATAGAAAACGATCTGAGGAATGGTTAGTTTTAGTACATATTCAAAGTATGGTATCTCCGCATGTGAAACAAGTTGGTCTGCCGGCTGTCAGTGGTTGCATTTCAGAGCTATGAGGCGCGAAAGTCACTGCATAGTTACGAAATAAAACGGTAAAAGAAATGGTCTGTTTTAGTTCTTATTGAAAGAATGGTGTCTTCACAGGTGAAACAAGTTGGTCTGCCGGCCTTCAGTGGTTGCCACTTCGAGCTATACCTAGGGCCTGGAAGGGGCTTCATTGTTGCGAAAAAAAATGCTTAGAGAAATGGTTAGTTTTAGTACATATTCAAAGTATGGCATCTCCGTATGTGAAACAAGTTGGTCTGCCTGCTGTCAGTGGTTGCCACTTTGAGCTATAGGGGCTGAAAGGGGCTTCATTGTAGCGAAAAAAAAAACGATCAGAGAAATGGTCAGTTTTAGTATATATTCAAAGTATGGCATCTCCGTATGTGAAAAAAGTTGGTCTGCCAGCTGTCAGTGGTTGTCACTTTGAGCTATAAAGGCTAGAAGGAGCTTCATTGTTGCAAAAAATAGAAAACGATCCGAGGAATGGTTAGTTTTAGTATATATTCAAAGTATGGCATCTCCGTATGTGAAACAAGTTGGTCTGCCGGCTGTCAGCGGTTGCCACTTTGAGCTATAAGGCTAGAAGGAGCTTCATTGTTGCAAAAAATAGAAAACGATCTGAGGAATGGTTAGTTTTAGTACATATTCAAAGTATGGTATCTCCGCATGTGAAACAAGTTGGTCTGCCGGCTATCAGTGGTTGCATTTCAGAGCTATGAGGCGCGAAAGTCACTGCATAGTTACGAAATAAAACGGTAAAAGAAATGGTCTGTTTTAGTTCTTATTGAAAGAATGGTGTCTCCACTGGTGAAACAAGTTGGTCTGCCGGCCTTCAGTGGTTGCCACTTCGAGCTATACCTAGGGCCTGGAAGGGGCTTCATTATTGAAAAAAAAAAAAAATCAGAGAAATGGTTAGTTTTAGTACATATTCAAAATATGGCATCTCCTCATGTGAAACAAGTTGGTCTGCCGGCTATCAGTGGTTGCCACTTTGAGCTATAAAGGCTAGAAGGAGCTTCATTGTTGCAAAAAATAGAAAACGATCTGAGGAATGGTTAGTTTTAGTACATATTCAAAGTATGGCATCTCCGCATGTGAAACAAGTTGGTCTGCCGGCTGTCAGTGGTTGCATTTCAGAGCTATGAGGCGCGAAAGTCACTGCTTGGTTACGAAAAAAAACGGTAAGAGAAATGGTCAGTTTTAGTACTTACCTATTAAAAGAATGCAATGTTAGCAAAAATAGTATTAATAAAAAGTCTTCTTATTAAGATCAAAAATGAAATACATAATCAGTTTTTACCAAAATCGACGTAGATTTTCTGAAGAAAACCTTTTTTTCTCTAGAGGCGATTTTTTTCCCCACAGTGCGGTGGTGCGCGGCGCAAGTTTGAGGTTGGGTCAAACATACGCAGATACGACTGCGGCTGGCATGAACTAGAAAAATTCGCTTATTTTCCCGCTTTTCAATGTTTTTTTAGACTTTTTCCTCAAATAAGCGACTTACGTGAACGATGATAGCTCTGAAATACAACCACTGACAGCCGGCAGACCAACTCGTTTCATCTGTGGATACACCATTCTTCCAATTGGTACTAAAACTAACCATTTCTCTTATCGTTTTTTTTTTGTAACTATGCAGTGACTTGCGCGCCTCATAGCTCTGAAATGCAACCACTGACAGCCGGCAGACCAACTTGTTTCACATGCGGAGATGCCATTATTTGAATATGTACTAAAACTAACCATTCCTCAGATCGTTTTTTCGCAACAATGAAGCACCTTCCAGGCCCTATAGCTCGAAGAAGCTACCACTGAGAGCCGGCAGACCGACATCATTCACATTAGGGGACTACTCTTCAACCCATAAAAGCAAGTCTATCCGTTTCCCTGATCGTTACGAAAATTCCCGTGACCGCTTAGCGATTAGCGATGTGCCGTCAAGAAATTTCCTGTTTGCATAACATTCTTCATTGAAGAATGTTACTAGGTATGCCAAATCGCTTGAAATATTGTCTCAGTAAAGCCTGTATGTATACAAACACACTAGTTTTTGTTGTAGTCAAACATACCTAGTAGTTTTGATTTTATAGGCATTCAAAGTTTCGAAAAATATCGAGTCCCGCTAACAGTCACGTGACCGCTTGTGACGTCAGGTCACAACGCGCCGCGCGGGCCGCGGCCTGCGGTTATATAGTAGGTGTAATAGCTTGCACAGTATTTTGTTGTGTTTTCGTCCGCATATTAAGTTAATAGTCTAATAATAGTAAATATTATTCGATTAATAAAATGGATGAAGGATTCGAAAAAGGGCAATCGGATAATCTAGGTACCTAAAATAGATGGATTAATGGTTGCGCATTATTTAACAACAAATAGTGATTTCGTTGCCGCCGAATAGTTTATCTGTTCTAAATTGTTTTATCAAAACAAAATACCCAACTAACGTCATAATGGAAGAATATAACTCAAATAGTAAAAGTACATACCTACTATTAAATTCTTACGTTAAAGACAACAAATATACATACCTATGTATTATAATTTGGTAGCTATTGGTTACGTATGTATATATAGGTAGCTACCACCCTTCTTATTAAATTTGAAAAATGAATACCTACATAGCATAGGTACATTGATTTATTGCAAACTAGCTTCGCCCCCGTTTCCCTCGGGAACTGTTCATTTTCCCAGAATTAAAAGTAACCTATGTCACAGGGCGGGCGCTTCATAGAAACGGCGCGTCAAATATGCCTACTACTACTACAAATGAAACTGTATATCCGTGAACACGTCAGTAACACGTCAATGTGTGCGTTTTCATAGTCGAACGTCCCACAGTTACACAAGAACGGGGGAGAAGTGTGGAAGGAGCGGGGGGGTGCCATATTGCGGGAGGGGCAGGGAGTTTCCTTTCTGTACGTAGTACTAATATTAATTCTGTGCCTATGTGTTATTCCAGACTTCGTCAGGATCCGTTCAGTAGTTTTTTCGTGAAAGATAACAAACACACACACACTCAGTAGCGGATGTAGGAGGGGGGGGGGGGCATGAGGGGTTTCCATGACAGTGCATATCAAATTAAGAAATAACAGAAACGTCCCAGACGGTTTTTGTATACCTACTGTGTACTGTGGAGAGAAAATTAGTGTTTCAATTGTGTCCCAAGATCCAAGGAAATTGAAATAAAGTGACAAGATCTCTGTGATACTTCTATGTTTTACTACGATTTCTTTGGTCTTTGAGACACAATTGAGGCACGACATCTACGTTTGTAATTTGTAGAATCAAGGGCCAGGACTGATGTCGATTTGTTGCTTGAACTTTTCCGGCGAATTGGTCGTTATATTTTTACATTTAGGCACAACTGGCACAACACATGATTTCCTAGTATTTGGATTGGACATTTTTAAAAGTATTCGGGTATAATTTCGGCGGCACAGGCGCGCGACTGCGAGCGGACTAACCCCGTTCGCACACGAGCAGTAGGAGTTGGAGTTGCGTCAGCGTCGCGTTTTAACGCTAGGCGTTGGCGTGCCGTTATAACTTGTGGTGTTCTGCACACGAGCCGTTATGTAGCCGTCGATCTCACAAGGTTTCAATGGTGCTAAATTTTATATAACTTCGTTTTAATTCCTATGTGTATATTATAAAATCAGTCCCTTTCTTCGTTTGTCTTTCTGTATGCAATACTCAGAAACTACTGAACAAATTTTCATGCGGTTGTCGTCAACTGGGTAGTGGGGTAACTGGGTAGGTCATGAGGAAGATTTGGTATATACTTTATGCGGGCGAAGCCGTGGGCAAAAGTTAGTAAAAAATAAATATACCTACCAGTCCAGCCAGTCTATTTTTGTTTGACCAAGCTGTTTGAGAAACATTTTTTAATACTACTTATATGATTTTATAGACAAGGGTACGAATTTTTTGTGGCATCCTTACTTATTATGAAATAAAGTCCCCCCACCGCGTCTGTCTATCTGTCCGTTTCCAATAAATTCAAAAAACTAGTGAACGAATTTTCGTGTGGTTTTCACCAATGGACGGGGTAGGTCATGAGAAAAGTTTTGGTGTATAAATTACGCGGGCAAAGCCGCGGACAACAGCTAGTATTGAAAAAATAAATAATCAAAATATTTTTCACGCGAGGATTTTCACGCCAGGTCGCAACGGCTGCCGTTATGACGGCTGCCGTTATTAAAATCCTCATACGCAACGCCGCCTCAACTCCTCGTGTGCGGACTTCTTTGAAGATGTACGTGGTCGTTGCACTGCCGTTGCGCTGTCGTTCGACGCGCGTCCAACTCAACGCCAACTCAACGGCTACGTGTGCGGAGTGCCTAAGTGAGCCAGCCAGACTGACGTGTTGTACGATGACGTCACACCGTAACCGGCGGCCCGCGTCGTACGGTTACAACTTGTTTTACTTCTAAATCGGAAACTAATTGACGTATCGAAGTAATTCTTTCACTAGTATTTTTTATTTTTGACAGAGAATATGGAGTGCTAATAATCAAAATTTGTTAACATTCTTCATTATATGCAAAATGAGTGAATTAGATTGCCACCCAATCCCGATCTTCTTTTCTTTTGGTGACTACAACCAAATACTATATAAACTCTAGCGAGTTCTATATAAACTCTAGCGAGTTAATACGCGCAGCTCCGGCTAGAAATTGGCAACTTATGCGACACTAGCGCCTCTTCCTGGACGAAGCGGTTGTTTGATGAAACTGTTAAATTTCGCGAATTTATTTTGTTGTAACACAGTGTATTTCACAAATTTAAATGGAATTACACATATATAACATAGTTGTATTTTTTAAATATTAAAGGACCAACATATAACATGTTAAAGTGCAAATAAACTGAGTTAGGTCACCTCCTGCCACCAGATGGCTAGTTGCCAAACCAATGTATGGGAAATGTCAAGAGCTGTGCGTATTAACTCGCTAGAGTTTATAATATAAACTCTATATTATAGTATTTGCTACAACCTAGCTCTCTACCATTTAGTTTGTGACTACGTCAAACAAAACGCAAATGACGTTAATGACGTAACCTCAAAGTCGTCCTTCGGGTCATACATAACCTCAAATATTTATATTATTAATTGAAAATAAATATTTTCAACGCAAAAAAGAATTTTAAATAACTTGGCTCGCCAAATTACACTTACAAGTATGTAGTATGGTAATGGTTAATCGTGTGCTTATGCTGTACAGGAATATTGTATGGTTTATTTTAATAATTTCCCTAATTCTAATCAAAAGATAATAGGCTTTTACAAACTATTATTGCTTAGGGTATTACGCAAGTATTATGCTATTTATTGTTTATTATACTCTTTTTTTGTTAGGAGAATCTGATTTTACCATCTCAATGTAGAAATTTGTTTCACCAATTTTTATTTGTTTTCTGTTTTCAGGATGTTGACTTAAAATATTTACATAACTATCCATCATGTCCTATGTAAAAGTGCTTTATTGCACTCTGTGCTTGAAACATGGTAGTGTGGGTCTTTCCACTAAGTCAGTGCTATTCAAAGTCAAAGTGAGTAACCTAATTATATATATTTAATTATTATTTGTATATTTACTATCAAACTGCATTAGCATTAAAACTGACTAAATACATCAAACTTTCACATTTATAATATTATGGCTAGAAAGTAGGATGGATTTATATCCATCTTTGAGTTCCAAATTTAAATTAATCATAGCTAAAAAAAAATATCCTGTAAAATTTCAGAATGGAGCCTTAACTCAGCCGATAGCTAAATTTACTACATCACACAGTTGGAAGAGCAAACTTCCAATCACTTCACAGACACAAGCAGTAACGCCTACAAAGAAAAACAAAAATGTCCCACAAGACACTAGAGTGTGGAAGGAAACACCTGCCCACAACAGAAAGGCTAATGTAGGACAATATTGCTTAATGCTTTCAAAATTTCGACTTACTTGTAAGTAATTTCTATTTTACTTATTAGTTAACCAGCTGCAACCTGGGTTGTCGCTCCTGTTGCGACTTTGGGATAATAAATACCTTATGTGCTATTCCCAGTATTTTTCTACCAGTGTATCTGTCCAGTAAATTTTGTTTAGCGACATAAATCCAAACTTTCACATTGATAATATTAGTAGAATTATCTCAACATCAAGAAACCTACTGCTGGAAGTGATGGACATAAAGGTCTCTCCATACATTTCTAGTCCTGACTATGTCTAGACATAATCATAGTAGTTGTAGACTAGATCCATTAACCAGTCATGGCATAACTTTTGTAAATCAAATAAACTTTATGTATCTATACAACAGAAATCATAGTCAATTTTTATATTTCCCAGCGCTAGTAGTAATGACGTCAATGGCTGGATATGCGCTCGCGCCCGCGCCATTCGAGGTGTCCAGCATTGTGCTCTGTGCGGCGGGCACTGGCTTGGTGTCAGCAGCAGCCAACTCTATCAACCAGTACCATGAAGTGCCATTCGATGCTCAGATGTCCAGGACAAAGAACCGGGTGCTTGTCAAAGGATTGCTTGAGTAAGTGTAAATCTATACTATTAAAACTTATTCTGTGTTCTTCATAAAATACTTAAATTTTTGTACAACTTTTGTTAGGAAGTTTCCATAAACTCAATAAGGTAGCTGTTGAACAAACATAGCAATTGTTGTAAACATAATTGCACTGGGTGACGTCATGCCGTGTTGATTAGTAGACCTTTTTGATTGGTCCAGAAAATATGTGAATTTAATTTTTTTATGTCTTTGGCAGACTTGCCATTTTCAAATTTATTATTACACAGAAGTTTCCATTATTGTGAGATTCTTTAAATAATTATCAAACACAAACAACACAAATAGTCTAGTCTATTCTTAAATATATTTCATCCACCATCTATAGACATATCAATGCGTGTTGCCCAAATTATAGAAATGTTTTTCTATGAATGGTTTAGACCGGCGCACGCGATCAGCTTCGCAGCGGTCGCGAGCGCCGCTGGTCTCGGCTTACTGTACTCAGTGAACCCACTGACGGCCTCGCTGGGTGCCCTCAACCTCTTCCTATACACCTCTGTCTACACGCCCATGAAGAGAATGTCCATACTCAACACTTGGCTGGGATCTGTCGGTAAGTAATATATATTTATACTTGTTATTAGATGAAGGGTTTGGTTGTTTGTTGGTTTGATCGCGCTAATCTCTGAGACTACTGGTCCAATTCCAAAAATTATACGACATAATTGTGAAGTTTTAAGCCAAATTCAGTGGTATAATTTCCCTTTTTATATTTTATTTATTGAACGGAATTATAACTTTTTAAACTTATATCTTTTAAAATCTAGATTCAAAAGAGGCAGATAAACTCCGTCTTGAAAAGCTAAATCACTTTCTGTTTGTGTATTCTCAGTTTAGCTAATGCGAAATTTTTGTAAATATTATCTAGTATAGTGTTTGGATTACGTGATTACGTCAATCTGGCAAAGTTGATATCAAACTCATGGCCAAGGTTGGTAAATGATAAGCGCATATGGCTACAACCCCTGCAGAGCAGATTTTGTTATAACATTGTTTTAACATGCTAATTTTAGTATATCTTTCGAAACTACTAGCGCCCCGCCCCGGATTTGCTCGGGAGGTCTCAAGCTTTATAAGTGCAGTCATACCTTGAAGACCTTATGCGTAGCCTTAATGATCATAATGGCTTGTAGATTCTGACTGCAGTTTTGACTCTACATAAAAATACATAAATTGTAGCCTGTCAGTCAAGTATAATTTAGCTTTCTATTAGTGAAAGAATTTTTGAATTCGGTTCAGTAGTTCGAAGATTACTCCCTACCAACCAACCCCCTACAAACAAACTTACAATCATTTCCTCTTTATAATATTAGTGTGAAGTGTGATATGATATGAAAATTAAAGGACCAATGGAAATATTGTCAATTATGCTATCTATCTATAGAAGTAAAAGTTATTCCTACTAGGGAACATCTTACACGCTCTCGCAATCACACAACACATCTGCTCATAGCCAGACAGGCTGATCGCAAGATATAACACAGAAAAAAGAAAATTATGCTATCTATGCTGCCTGTTAATGCATTTAATAAAATCATGTAAACTAATAGAATATTACTTATTTATCGGGTAAAATTACAGTAAAATCCATTTATTCTTACCAGTCCTATCATGTAAACAAGCTTCACAGTACTTTTTGTTGAAAATAAATAAAATATTAGTTCAAACCTAAACATTCTAAAGTTAAACATTTATTAACCACGAAAGTAATTTCCTAAAAAGTCTATATTAATTTATATTGTTGTAGAATCATAAAAAGACATGGTAAGATTGCTTACATGATAGGACTGGTAAGAATAAATGGAGTTTACTTAACCTACATTTTATATCTAACAAATTTTGCATCTTACATAAGGTTAGGTAGGTATTATTAACAAATACAGGTATAATTACTCATATTACACCTATATCCAGCAGTGGACTTCCTGTGGCTGAAATACATTTTTTATTTAGCCAATAGTTCTCACTGCTGGGCAAAAGCCTCCCCATTAGCTCTAATCAGCTAATTAGCTGCTGCCACCGCTTATCAAAGGCCGACAATTTGTCAGATCACCTCATTTTCGGCTTGCTTCTCGCTCTTCTGAAAAGCATAAAATATTATTTTGTTTGTCAGTGGGTGCGATCCCACCCCTGATGGGCTGGGTGGCGTGCACGGGCAGTATGGACGCGGGCGCGCTCGTGCTGGGCGCCGTGCTGTACTCGTGGCAGTTCCCGCACTTCAACGCCTTGTCCTGGAACCTGCGACCGGACTACTCCAAGGCGGGCTACCGGATGATGGCGGTCACTGACCCCGGTATGTTTATAAGCCGTGCTGTACTCGTGGCAGTTCCCGCACTTCAACGCCTTGTCCTGGAACCTGCGACCGGACTACTCCAAGGCGGGCTACCGGATGATGGCGGTCACTGACCCCGGTATGTTTATAAGCCGTGCTGTACTCGTGGCAGTTCCCGCACTTCAACGCCTTGTCCTGGAACCTGCGACCGGACTACTCCAAGGCGGGCTACCGGATGATGGCGGTCACTGACCCCGGTATGTTTATAAGCCGTGCTGTACTCGTGGCAGTTCCCGCACTTCAACGCCTTGTCCTGGAACCTGCGACCGGACTACTCCAAGGCGGGCTACCGGATGATGGCGGTCACTGACCCCGGTATGTTTATAAGCCGTGCTGTACTCGTGGCAGTTCCCGCACTTCAACGCCTTGTCCTGGAACCTGCGACCGGACTACTCCAAGGCGGGCTACCGGATGATGGCGGTCACTGACCCCGGTATGTTTATAAGCCGTGCTGTACTCGTGGCAGTTCCCGCACTTCAACGCCTTGTCCTGGAACCTGCGACCGGACTACTCCAAGGCGGGCTACCGGATGATGGCGGTCACTGACCCCGGTATGTTTATAAGCCGTGCTGTACTCGTGGCAGTTCCCGCACTTCAACGCCTTGTCCTGGAACCTGCGACCGGACTACTCCAAGGCGGGCTACCGGATGATGGCGGTCACTGACCCCGGTATGTTTATAAGCCGTGCTGTACTCGTGGCAGTTCCCGCACTTCAACGCCTTGTCCTGGAACCTGCGACCGGACTACTCCAAGGCGGGCTACCGGATGATGGCGGTCACTGACCCCGGTATGTTTATAAGCCGTGCTGTACTCGTGGCAGTTCCCGCACTTCAACGCCTTGTCCTGGAACCTGCGACCGGACTACTCCAAGGCGGGCTACCGGATGATGGCGGTCACTGACCCCGGTATGTTTATAAGCCGTGCTGTACTCGTGGCAGTTCCCGCACTTCAACGCCTTGTCCTGGAACCTGCGACCGGACTACTCCAAGGCGGGCTACCGGATGATGGCGGTCACTGACCCCGGTATGTTTATAAGCCGTGCTGTACTCGTGGCAGTTCCCGCACTTCAACGCCTTGTCCTGGAACCTGCGACCGGACTACTCCAAGGCGGGCTACCGGATGATGGCGGTCACTGACCCCGGTATGTTTATAAGCCGTGCTGTACTCGTGGCAGTTCCCGCACTTCAACGCCTTGTCCTGGAACCTGCGACCGGACTACTCCAAGGCGGGCTACCGGATGATGGCGGTCACTGACCCCGGTATGTTTATAAGCCGTGCTGTACTCGTGGCAGTTCCCGCACTTCAACGCCTTGTCCTGGAACCTGCGACCGGACTACTCCAAGGCGGGCTACCGGATGATGGCGGTCACTGACCCCGGTATGTTTATAAGCCGTGCTGTACTCGTGGCAGTTCCCGCACTTCAACGCCTTGTCCTGGAACCTGCGACCGGACTACTCCAAGGCGGGCTACCGGATGATGGCGGTCACTGACCCCGGTATGTTTATAATGCTTTAGTTTGTAGCTTTGAGACATAATTTACTATGATATATAATTAGTTTCCGACGTGAAAAAGAATCTTCTTTGAAGGCCAAGTTTCAATAAAGAATTTCTGATTTCTGAATAAACTAGCTTTTGCCGCGGTTTCACCCGCGTGAATTTTCCACGGGAACAGTGCTTTTTCTCGAGATGAAAGGTACCCTAAATCCTTCTCAGTACTTCGAACCATGTGTATCGAAATTTCAGTGAGATTGGTTCAGTAGATAAAGCGTGAAGAGGTAACAAACAAATTCCGCATTTATAATATTAGTTTAGGATTAGGATAGTTAGGATGGACGGCTCAACGGCCCACACACACATGATTCGTGAGTCCGATGTACACAAACAGCACACATAGAGCCGCAAACATATATTTGTGAAAACAAGTACAAATATTTTCCCACGATGGGGATCTATCCCAGGACCTCCAGAAAGCGGGCGTGGTGGGTGACCTCTACACCACGGAGGTCTTCGGTATGTATTACTCCATGAAATAAATATATTATTTCCTCCTTTTTTATTAGCCTGTCGTCGCCCCAGTGCTGGGCAAAGGCCTCCCATTGTTCCACAAATCTCTGTTTTGTCCCAGAAAATATTTAAATACGAATATTCATATTACAAACACATTATAATTTATATCTGTCCCTGTGGGGGTGCAAATTCCCGTTCGACTAATAAGTGGTTACTAATTTCATGGTGCTAAGATTCCTTTTTTTTCGCCTAAAATGTTTGTAATATATTGGGTAAAACTAAACGCAGGCGTTTCGCATTGCTGCCGCCAGAGGGCGTTCGGGGTTCTCACACTGCTAGCGTGGATGGCGTCGCGTGTGGTGTCCGCCATTGCATTGTCCAGGGCGATATCGGTTTGATTTTAATGCGCGGAGCGGTCTCGCGTCTTTTGCCTGTTGTTTGGTTTGAGTGATGATTGTGAATTTCCTGTTTGTTGAATAACTGTTGGGTTCGTGTTTGTGAAAAGCTCTGTTATTGTGACTTTTTCTTGTGAGAGGTGAAACGTGGCTGGCTGTTCACATCTGGCTGTTCCCGAGTGAAACTGCGGGAGGGGGTCTATTTGGTTGTTATGGGGAGTTGAGATCTCAAGGGTTAGGTGGGGTAATTGGGAGTTCCCCCTTCCCGAAGACACTCGGGTTTGGATCCGAAGAGAGGGAAGATTTGGTTTGGTGGGTGTTCAATTCTGGTTGATTTGTAGGTTAGGTTGTCATATGGGGCCCTGTAGCTCCCTTCATAAGCTACGGTGGTAGCAGACTGCGTTAAGTTAGTTAGGTTTTAGTCGGGCAAACGTGGTGCCGCGTGGAGATTTCTTCCCGGTACTTACTTTTACCGGAGGTTTTTTCCCGGTGAAGTTCCGGTACAGAGTTCTTCCCGCCGCTTCGTTTGTCCGGATTCTCGCTGCCACATTTTCTGGCAGCAGAGCGTAGTTGCTCTGCACATTTTCTGGTAGCAGAGCGTAGTTTATCTACCCTCTATTTGTTCGTTTGTAAAAAAATAATTAATTGTTTGTAAAAATTATTAGATTTTTCTTAGTTTGTTTGTATAAGAATATTTGTAACCTTTTTTGTATTTGTTTGCGGTTTGTACCGTGCGTTCCGGGTTTGTGCCATTCTCATACCTACCGCGGTTCTTCGTGTAGTTGCTTGATTTTGTTGTTTTTTATTTACCTTTTGTTAATTTTTGTTTGTGACTTGACGCGATGGCGAAGGCCTCCAATGCTAGGGCGACACTCGCCAACGAATTGAGATGGTTTGTGACGGCCGGAGGACTCCTGTCCCGGAAGGACAGGGAGGGCGCCATACTGCTAAGAGCGGATCAGCTCCACTCACGATTGATTAGCGCGGAAGCGGCCATGGCGGCGCTTACCGAAGCCGATCTTACCCCGGAGGCCTACGCAGGTCACATGGCGGACATGGACCAGATCCTGAGTCTGCACGATGATATCGCGGAGGCGGTGACCGCAATAAGGGCGAGACAGGCTGGCGGACCAGCCCCTCGCACACCTGTTAGACAGGAAGGACCAGCGGTTACTGGTCGGCTCCCCACCCTTCAGCTGTCCCACTTTGGGGGTAGGATGGAGGAGTGGGTAGCATATAAAAATATGTTTGAGTCCCTGGTCGTAGCACGACAGGATTTGTCGAAGGCCCAGAAGATGGCCTACCTCCTCTCCACTCTTGAGGATGAAGCGCGGTCGCTCATCCAGCACCTCCGGGTGGAGGACGACCAGTACGATACGGCTTGGGAGTTATTGAACTCCCGCTACCAAAACTTACGTTTGTTAGCGGATGCGCACGCCGCACAGTTGATGGCCCTGCCCAAGGTGGCCAACAGGGCACAGTTGCGCCTGCAGTTGCTCACGCCCGTTACAGTGGCCTGTAACGCGCTCCGCACACTGGGGCTGCCGGTGGACCAATGGTCCTTTTTGCTGGTGCACATTGTATTGGGCAAATTACCCAATGACATCCGCTCGCGATTTGAGCGCGAGAATGCGGAACGGGATAGCACCACCCTACCAACATTCACTGACTTGGTGAAGTTTTTGGAGTTTGAGGCACGGGCGGCTGAGAATACCATGACGGACTCAGCGCCATCCAGAGCGCCTGAACGTAGGCCCCAACAGGGACGGCAACCGCCACCGCGTGGAGCTGGTGTGCGGGTTGCGCACACGGCAGCAGTCGCGAGGGACGCGGACTGCCTGCAATGTGGCCGGATGGGCCACAGCCTGCTACAATGCAGGGACTGGCAGAGACTGCCAGTACAAGATAGGCGCCGCATGGCAAAGCGGCATGAACTTTGCTTTTATTGTTTGGGCGGTCACTATGCACGTGACTGTCCCAGTGCCATACCATGCAGTGCATGCCGTGGGCGGCACCACGCGATGCTTTGCATGAACCGCAACGGGGATGGCACCCGGATGTTGAGGCAGGGGTCCCCTATGGGCGGGGGCGCTCCTGCGCGAAGCCCTCCACCACCGGACGGAGGACGCGGCTTCGCTCGTCGCACCCCCCTCGGGAGGGGGTCGCGTACCTGCGCGGGTCTTGGCGGACCGGGACCACGCGCCCCAAGGTCATGGCCAGTATGTAGCTGGCCAGGCCCCGGATAGGGCCCCCATGGGCGGGGGCCCTAGATCGGACGTGAGAGTGGGGACACCCCCTCCACGCGGGTTACCAATACCCAACACATGCAGCCGCAGCGGTTTTCTCCGCCGCTGCACGAGTACCCACGGCTGGAGTACCACCCGCCGTACCATATGTATGGCCGGGCCGCGGGTTATGCCCCCTCAGATGGGGATGTGCACTCGCCCGCCATATTATCCGGGTCAGTGGCGCGCCCCTGGTTTGGAGAGAGTGGGGAGCCCGTAACTAGCTTGCTCCCTTGCTGGGACAGAGCCGCGGACGGTTCTGCTCCCTACCGCGGTGGTCCGCGTATGGGGTCGTGGGGGGGACGCCATTAATTTGAGAGCTCTGTTGGACTCAGGGGCTCAAAGCAGTTTGGTTACCACTCGAGTGGCACGCCAGTTAGGTTTAGTCGTGGAAGACTCGCCTGTGCCACTTCTTGGAGTTGGTGGCATACAAGTGAAGTGTCTGACGGGCCAGACACTTGTCACCTTTTCTTCGCTGAAGTCCTCCACAATGAGGATCACGACTTCGGCTATGGTAATGGATACCATTGCGGGTTGGCACCCCTCGACAGACATACCGCCGGGTGTGTTGTCTTTGGTTTCGGGTCTGGATTTGGCCGACCCCTTTGTCTTTCATCCCGGCCCAGTGGACTTGCTCCTGGGCTCGGACGTGTTGGGTTGGATTTTGTTGGGTACACAGAAGGCTCTGGGTTCGTCTTCACTGATGGCGGTGTCTACGATTTTTGGTTTTGCCCTGATGGGCCCTGTGTTTGATAATGGCACCGCGGAGGAGCCACCGGTTGTCGCATCTGCGTCCTTGGCCAAGACCATGCAAAGGTTTTGGGAGGTGGAGGAGCCACCTATGAGTTCCAGGATGGATCCGGAACACGCTGAGTGCGAAGCCCTTTTTCGATCGACCACGGAGAGGTTGCCCTCCGGTCGGTTTGTAACTAGGTTACCCTTTGTTGCCTCTCGTCCTAGCCTAGGGCAAAGTAGGGCGCTTGCGGAGAAACGACGGCTGTCCATGGAGCGACGCATGCAGCGTGACCACGTACTTCGCGATAAATATATTGAATTTATGCGCGAGTACGAGGATTTGGGTCACATGTCTCCGGCTCGAGTTGATTGGAGCTCAACTGAGCATTATTTTTTGCCCCACCACGCGGTGGTGAAGGCCTCAACAGGCAAATTGAGGACCGTCTTCGATGGGTCCGCACCCACTTCGAACGGAGTTTCGTTGAATCTATGTTTGCATTCAGGTCCCAAATTGCATAGGGACATAATTGACATCATCTTGAACTTTAGAAGACATCAAGTGGTTTTTGGCGCGGACATCCGGATGATGTTCCGCCAGACAGTCATACATCCTGAGGACAGGCGATTCCAGTTGATACTCTGGCGTGAGCGCCCTGAGGATCCTGTGACGGTGTATGAACTCAATACAAACACGTATGGTTTGAAATCTAGTCCCTATATCGCCATCAGATCATTGCTTGAATTGGCAGAGCGGGAACGGATCCGCTTTCCCCGTGGGGCTTCCGTGCTGTCACGTGACTTGTATGTAGATGACGTGTGCACCGGAGCCCAAAGTATTGAGGAGGCTCTCCTACTGCGGGACGAATTGATTGAAATATTGAAAACGGGTGGCTATGAGCTACGTAAGTGGTTGTCCAATGAGCCTAAAGTTCTAGAAGGGATCCCGGAGGATCACCAACAGAACCCTCACCTGTTTGAGGATGTGGATGATCCCAACAGGATAGCGGTGCTGGGCATGCAGTACCAGCCGCTAACCGATATTTTCACATTCCAAGTGGACTTGGAAATACCAAAAGTCTGGACTAAGAGAACGGTGTTGTCCGTAATAGCTCGTATGTTTGATCCAAGCGGTTGGATCAGTCCAGTAATATTCTCTGCGAAGTGTCTTCTTCAGAGACTTTGGACTTTGGGCGTCTCGTGGGACGAGCCGCTGTTTGGTCCTCCATTGGATGATTGGCTCGAGTTGTTTTCATCGATTAAGGAAGTCAATCGGATTGCCTTGCCTCGTCGAATATTGCCCCCGGGAAATGTCGAGCCAGCCTGCATGGCTTTTGTGACGCGTCGGAGCGAGGCTACGCCGCGTCAGTCTATATGCGGACAGTTGACGCCGATGGCCGGGTCAATGTCTCGCTTTTGTTAGGGAAGAGCAAGGTCGCCCCCATCAGGACTAGGCTGACTATTCCCAAGCTTGAGTTGAGTGGAGCTCACCTTCTCTCTAAATTGTTGCATCACGTTGCCAGTGAGCTGGCGGCCACGGTCGAGATACGAGACATCTTCGCCTGGTCGGATAGCCAGGTCGCGCTTGCATGGTTGCGCGCGGCCCCACATACCTTGGAGGTTTTTGTGGGAAATCGGGTTTCCCAAATCCAGAATATCGGAATTGATATAACATGGAGACATGTGCCGGGAGAGCTTAACCCAGCGGACTGTGCTTCCCGAGGTTGTACGGCACCAGAATTGGTGTCACACCCGCTCTGGTGGGGTCCAGAGTGGCTGATGGGATCAGAAACTTCTTGGCCTGTCTGTCAGACAGATGTTACTTCTTTGAGTTTGACTGGGCTCCGTGTACATGCTGTAGTCGCTGAGACGACGTCGGAGCCGGATTGGCTACTTGCTCGGTATAGCAGTTTGGATAAGCTTCTGGGTGTTACCAGTTGGATTAAGCGTTTCATACATAATTGTAGAAACCCACAGGCAAAGCGGTTGGAGCCGATTGCAGGTGCAGAAGAGCGCCGGAGCGCATTGTTGCATTGGGTCCGTGTCGTGCAGACCGGACGGTTTGAGTCAGAGCTTCAGATTTTGCGCGACGGACGCGCTAAGTTGAAGGGCGCGGTCGCTCGTTTGAACCCGTACATCGACTCGGATGGGCTTCTTCGGGTTGGAGGCAGGCTCCGGAAGGCGGATCTTCCATATGAGACTCGCCATCCTCTGTTGTTGCCCAAGGGCGGACCCTTGGTGCAGCTTTTGGTGTCTGATCGACACATTCGTAACGCCCATGCTGGGTGCAATGCTTTGTTGGCTATTTTGCAACGCGAATTTTGGATATTGTCTGCCCGAAGAGCAATCCGTAGTGTTCTGTTTCGATGTATTGCATGTTATAGGTTGAAGGCATCCACGATGCAACCACGGATGGGTGATTTGCCCGTTGATCGAATTCGACCTTCGAGGCCGTTTGACGGCGTTGGAACCGATTTTGCCGGTCCCTTTTCGATCAAGGCTTCTCCCTTTCGTAATGCCCGTATTGTGAAGGGCTATTTGTGTGTATTTGTTTGTTTGGCCACCAAGGCTGTCCATTTGGAGGTGGTATCGGCTCTGACTACGGAGGCCTTCGTCGCCGCGTTGGATCGCTTTGTTTCGCGTCGAGGTCTACCTTCCCTTATTAGGTCTGATAATGGCACAAACTATAAAGGAACTGTAAATTATCTTAAGGATGTTTCCGTGTTTATTGATAAAAATTGTACTAGTTTAAGTCAAATTGCTGCCCAAAGGGGAATAACCTGGAAATTTAGTCCCCCAAGTTGCCCCCATTGGGGAGGGATTTTTGAAGCGGCTGTGAAATCCGCAAAGACCCACCTCCGCCGCATTATCGGAGAAACGGCTCTAACTTTTGAAGAGCTGGCCACAGTGTTTTGTAAAGTTGAGGCGGTCCTCAACTCTCGTCCTCTCTGTCCGCTATCTCCAGATCCAAATGACTTGGAAGCTCTCACCCCTGGTCATTTTTTGGTGGGAGGGCCGTTGAATGCCCTGCCCGAATACCCGTGGAAGGATGAACGCGTATATCGGTTGTCGCGTTTTCAAATGTTGCAGCAAATGAGCCAGGACTTTTGGCGTCGCTGGTCGCTTGAATATTTGCATTTGCTGCAGCAAAGAGTGAAGTGGACAGACAGGACTGAGCCTCCCAGGGAGGGTGATTTAGTATTGTTAAAAGAGGCAAATTTGCCCTCATTGCTTTGGCGACGAGCTCGCATATTACGTTTGATTCTTGGCGGAGATGGCACTCCGCGTGTGGCTGAGGTGTTGGTCGACGGTTCGATTTTAAGGAGAGGTGTGACCTCTCTCGCCCGCCTTCCCGTAGAGTAAGCTAGCGGTCTGCTTCTCAGACCGGGACGGGGGGATGTTTGTAATATATTGGGTAAAACTAAACGCAGGCGTTTCGCATTGCTGCCGCCAGAGGGCGTTCGGGGTTCTCACACTGCTAGCGTGGATGGCGTCGCGTGTGGTGTCCGCCATTGCATTGTCCAGGGCGATATCGGTTTGATTTTAATGCGCGGAGCGGTCTCGCGTCTTTTGCCTGTTGTTTGGTTTGAGTGATGATTGTGAATTTCCTGTTTGTTGAATAACTGTTGGGTTCGTGTTTGTGAAAAGCTCTGTTATTGTGACTTTTTCTTGTGAGAGGTGAAACGTGGCTGGCTGTTCACATCTGGCTGTTCCCGAGTGAAACTGCGGGAGGGGGTCTATTTGGTTGTTATGGGGAGTTGAGATCTCAAGGGTTAGGTGGGGTAATTGGGAGTTCCCCCTTCCCGAAGACACTCGGGTTTGGATCCGAAGAGAGGGAAGATTTGGTTTGGTGGGTGTTCAATTCTGGTTGATTTGTAGGTTAGGTTGTCATATGGGGCCCTGTAGCTCCCTTCATAAGCTACGGTGGTAGCAGACTGCGTTAAGTTAGTTAGGTTTTAGTCGGGCAAACGTGGTGCCGCGTGGAGATTTCTTCCCGGTACTTACTTTTACCGGAGGTTTTTTCCCGGTGAAGTTCCGGTACAGAGTTCTTCCCGCCGCTTCGTTTGTCCGGATTCTCGCTGCCACATTTTCTGGCAGCAGAGCGTAGTTGCTCTGCACATAAAATTTTATTTACTTTTTCCAGCACTTTGCCGAAGAGTAGCCTTGCGACATACGGGCGTGATCACGGCTACTTGTCTCGCCTCCTCCTACGTGGATGTCACCAACATGTGGTTCGCCTTGGAATCCTTGCCCTTGAACATCTACTTCATGTATTTAGGTACGTCACGATTTTGACCTTTATCTTTCCTTTATTTGAAATTTTATTAAACCTGGTATAAAAGGCAACGACCAGTCGACCTTCAGGATAAACAGAAATTAAATTTATTTGCGACTTGTCTCTTCAAGACGGCCACCTAGGGTTGATCCACCAGCAAGCTTTGAAGAAGCCCAATCACTGTGACTTTGCACACCGCTTACGAATGTTTATTCATAAAATTGTCAGGTTTTTTCGCAATAACGCTTGTACTTGACCAAAGTACCTAACAGTACTGACCAAACTTTTAAATACAAGGTCATTTTTCGAAAGTAAAATTTTATAATTTTAAGGACCTTGTTGTCAAAGCACCACTTTAAAAGGGCAAAACTTCTTTATTTCCAGCTTGGGATTTCTACAAAAAAGCAGACAGCGGTAGTTCAAGAAAACTATTTAGGTTTTCACTGATACACCTACCCGCATTGATGATTCTGATGCTAGTCAATAAGAAATACTGGAGTTCGGGCGACTCCCAGGCGGAACAGAAGGAAGCTAAATCGCACGACGTAACCAAACTACCTGAAAAGAGGATAACAGTACTACCTAAAGGACCAGTGGTAGTGGCGCAGGATTCTTCTGATTCTATACTAAATTAACTTTACACAAGCTACGTCAAGGGCGGATCCAGCCTTTATGTCAGGGGGCGGTCGCATGGTCGAGTTCGTGGTCTTTACCCAAAATAAACCCGGGAAGAGTGCTGGGTTTATTTTGAGTGTAGAAAAAAATAATATACCAAGGTACCAGGGTGTTATGACCTCCCCTTAAATCCGCCCCTGTAGGTAGAGCTTGTAAATGTTTGTGAGAAATAGTGTCAGATTTTTCGAGCTGCCATAAAGGCTAGTATGAGTGGTAAGTGGCCTCATTCGGGAGGCGGACTTCGCTCCTAAAATTTAAGAGGCACTGTTAAATATTCACACCAGCCCCAGCGGTTGGGATTTCTCTGCACTAATTTTATGAACTATCTTGGGCTAGTGCTATGCTGTGACTTGACTGGTAAGCTGCTCGCATTGGCGAGTGAAATCAAATATGTAACAGTAGCTCGCACGTGCGAGGATACGCATAGATACGGCTACTTGGTAGGTCGCCTCGCAACAGTTAAACCATGAGAAATTATAGATTTTCCTGAGAGAAAAAAAGCAGTATAACAGATTTAAGATTTTCTGTTATGGGCGAATTGATAGTTCAATAAGGATGAAGATTATATTATATTTACTAGATTGCTTTCTGTAAATAATGTACAATCTAATTGTTATCGCTCTTAGAAGGCTTGTAAGTTAATATTTTAATCGATTTTATTGTAATTACGTACCTTTATTGTACTTATTGTTTTGAAAATGTACAATACATGTAAATTATTTTTATATCTTCTTTTATTGGATAAAGTATAACCTGCTTCCTACCGAACTCCAATGGAGGGTATTATTAATGGTATTGATTTCAGTAATGTAACATTACTACACATTATTTTATAGTTATTTGTAATGTAACTAATATTCGTCGAAACAAACTCAGGTTACCACTTTTCAAGTTGTGTGATTAATTTATTTTTAGTAATAATATGACAAAGTAGGAAGGAATAAATGAAATTGCGAATCATGTCTTCTTTTATTTTGTCTATTTTTTTCTTGTCATCATTTTTCCTCACGGTTTTGGACTAGGTTTAGCACATGGAAGTAGTAAATACTTTGTACAAAGGTACTTATTACTTCCATGGTTTAGCATATTATTATATAATCTGAGCTAATTGAGTTCTACAATAAAATAAATAAAAGTGCAAATTACATTATAAATCCTTATATTTATTTGTTTTATTGTTTTTCAAATTAAATTACAATCGCTGGAATAAAAATTAATCTACAGTACAAACATTCAGACAATCAGATTTGAACATTATGCAGACGGACATATGTCGAAATCAATCACATACAAACAGATAGCCGCGTGTAGAGATTGGAACCCGTTTATACTCCAAACAAATCGTTGACGACATTTATTTCCTGCAACAAAAGGGGAAGAAAGTTAGTTACTGTATATATTTTAGTCCTACTTTTACAAAAATAAAATTGGTGGAGTGGATCATTTAGTCTTAGTTTGTCTTCGAATGTATGCAAGATTATTTTCCATACAATTTTAGACCTCGGTTCGCATGGGAATTGCGGGATAAAAATATCCTTGTGTTTCTCCAGGTTTCACTGGTTGTCTATCCATATTACCAACTGTGACTTGTGACCCCGCCATTCTATGTTTTTGCCAGCAGAAGAATTGGGAATGAAAAAGTCTCACTGGTTCTGTACTAGTGAAGGGTGAATACACTAGGCAACAATTGACGCGCAACATGTCTTTTTTCTCGCTCCGTTCAATTTACATGAGTGAGAAACACGATGTGCTATTTCACTTTTCTTAGTCAGTAGAAGTGAGTGAGTGAGATAGCACAATATGTTGCGTATCAATGGGGAATTTTCCGAGACCCAAATTTAAAAAAAAATGTTCCAAATGACATTATTTGCGCTTAGAAAAAGGCGAGTCTATAGAAAAAGCAAAAATGAACGGGAATGGCAAAAAAACCTAATAAAAAAAAGTATCAATATATTGTGATTTGTGCAACTGTCAAACTGATTTTTTTTCTGCCTCTAGAAAAAGCTCACAATATAGGTACAGCCATTATTACGAATCTGCTTTCATAAAACGCTATCTGTTGAGACTTTTTATACTGTTTTTTTTTCTTAATTTAGCTGTCAGAAAATCGCTCATTGAAATGAATGACGATGACAAAGTCCCACTGGTTCTGTACACAGAGCTAGTGGCAATAAGGGTGATAATCGACTCACTTGGCCTTCTTGGGGCTGCGGCCGTGTTCGCGGCTGTCGTCGCGGCCGCGCTTGTGCGGCTTGTGGTCGCGCTTGTGCTCGCCGTTGGACTTGCTGTGCGACGACTTGTGCTTATCGCGGTTCTTCGATGGGCTGTAACAAGAAATATTTTTTTAATGTAATACTTTACCGCGCCCCGGGCCTTCGCTCCCGTAGGAATTTCGGGATAAAAAGTACCCTATGTGCTATTCCCGGTATTTTTCTACCCGTATACCAAATTTCATCAAATTCCGTTCAGTAGATTTTGCGTGATTGAGTAACAAACAGCCTCACAAAATCACATCCAAACTTTCGCATTTATAATATTAGTAGGATTGATTAAAGATTTGCGCTGTAAGTGATCATCGCTGCCCATGGACAACTGCAACGCCAGGTGTGTTAATTAAAAGAGTGTTGCCGGCCTTTAATAGAAGGGGCAGAATTAAATTAAACGCCAGTGCTTGGGAGCGGTCAAACCAATACTATTTAATCTCAATTTCTCTACACTATTTGTTTGCATTATAATTTTAGGGGTCTATTACATCGTTATTTAAAGGTTCTATCGAATATCGGCGCAGGAAGTTGATTCCACAGTTTGACTGCCAGTTATTAAGGTAGTAGAGATGAAAATTAAAATTATGACTGGTAGTACGGTGGGTAAATTTTGTAGCTGGTATTAGTTTATATAGCAATATCCGTGGTGTCAAATAGGTAGGTTTTCAGCATTCATGTGGTAGAACACGCAAAATAATAATGCATTATCTGAGGGAAATCACGTCAAGCGTATGAACAAAGCAAAAACTGCAGTGTGACACGCTTGGCGAGTTTTTTTTCACTGTCATAAAATTTATTGATTGATATACATAGAAAAACTCACCTATCCTTATCTTTACTATGCTTCGACGGGCTCTTGTGACTTGAACTCTTGTGATTAGAGCTGGAGCTCTTATGATTTGAGCTCGAGCTCTTGTGATGCGAGCTCTTATGGTTCTTATCGTGTTTGCTCTTCTTCCGGTCATCGGCGAAGTCCCTCGGCCGGTCGCGGCCGCCCTTCCGTTTCCGGTCGAAGTCATCTGGCCGCTCATAAGTCCTCTCTTTTTTGTCCTCCTCGGCCGCCTCGCGTTCTAAATCGGACCAGTCCTTGCCGGATTCTTCGTCCTCCTCTGTGAAATGTAAGGTTAAGTTATTATTATTTCTATTATTTGATAAAGTAGGTAAATTATATGATTACAACACCTAAATAAGAATGTGTATAAAATAAAAATTATGCGAAATGGTCACTTTGCCAAAAGGGGGACATTTTGCGAAAGAGGGGAACCCATCACTTTATCGCAATTTACTTCAACGATTTTCATGTCCCATAAAACCATTCGCAGATATTTTAATACAATATGTAACAAATCCTTAAATTTGTTTACATCGAAATTTCATTTACACGATTATTCATTACGTTCAAACACAGACTATCGTTATTTCTTTTCATGTTTTTTGTAATTTATCGAAATAATGAAACATCAAAGTTTTTTAACCCATAATTTTATTTCCATGTAAGTTTCAGTTTGCAATCTATACATATAATAAAACAGTAAAAATATTTTGTCTGTACATTTAATATTTTTGACTGAAATGGATAGAGGGAGACCTAAAAAGAACAATATAAAGCAAAAAAATTTTTTTGGAATTTCTTGTCTGTCTGTCTGTATGTATGTACGCGTTTCACGCAAAAACTACTGGACGGATTTGAATGAAACTTTTTTTGTTGTATAGCTATTAAGCCTGGGCAACATATAGGCTATAATTCATTTTGAAAACTGGAACACCTGATGAAGAACCATAACGGAACAGCTAAACTATAAGTAATATGGAAATGGTGTCTTAACAAAAATCGTTCAACCTGATGAGCATTTTCTGCCGACGTTTAAAAATTGAAGATCTGGAACATGTGATGAAAAGCTCCAAGAGACCAGCTACACTATAACATATATGGAAATGGCGCCTTAGCAAAAATTGTTCAACCTGATGAGCATTTTCCGCTGACGTACCTATAAAAATTGAAGATCTGGAACATCTGATGAAAAGCTCCAAGAGAGATTTTTCATCTAAGCGAAACTCACGCGGGCGAAGCCGCGGGCGACAGCTAGTGTAATCTATATATATATATATATATAATTCAAAGGTGACTGACTGACTGACTGACTGACATAGTGATCTATCAACGCACAGCCCAAACCACTGGACGGATCGGGCTGAAATTTGGCATGCAGAGATGTTATAACGTAGGCATCCGCTAAGAAAGGATTAACGCGAGCGAAGCCGCGGGCGCCAGCTAGTATCAAATATTACATTATTATGTTACCCTATATGGATTAATCTGGTAGTATTGTATTGATCAACAGTAAATTAATAGCTAGTCTACTAATTATAAATGGATCACAAATCCGACTCAGAGCACCCCGACTTCACGTGGCTCAACTTTGTCATATACTAGAGTGTTATTCCTTCACGCGGAACCAGAAGTCTTCTGGTGGAGCCGCCCAGAAAAACTTGCTTGCTGCATGCCTGCTTGCATGTTTGATGCATGCTTGCTGCATGCCTGCTTGCATGTTTGATGCATGCTTGCTGCATGCCTGCTGCATGCTTGCATGTTTGCTGCATGCTTGCATGCCTGCTGCATGCATGCTATATGCCTGAATCTTGCTATACCTTCTTGCATGTTTAAAGCAACAACAAGCGAATGCAGCGTTCGATGAAACGTTACTGCGATTAAAAGTTATGATGCGCATCGTTGCATATTGAAACATGGTATTATGAATGTTTATATCGATATCTTAATACATGTGTGAAATGTTAGTTTGATATATCGTTTTTCTAGTAATAGTAGAAAATTTGTAACGTTTTTTTTTTTAGGAAATGTTGTTCGATATTATGAAACTGCGATAATAGGATTTTTGATGTTTTAAGAAAAAAATATATCAAAAAACGTGGAATAGTTTTCTGGGACATTATAATCGATGTGACAAAAATCTGTATTTTAATAGACACCCGCGAAAGAAAAATCTGTATTTTAATAGACACCCGCGAAAGAGACATTTTGTGACGTAACGTAAATAATTTATATTTCCGATTATGTATTTCTCTTCATTTTTGACTAAAATTCAATCAAGGAAATGGATTTTAAACTGGGGAGTCTTCTTTAGGCGATGGACTAGCGACCTAGTGACCGCTGTCACCATCTCCATTCTACCAATACCAGCGTGGCCTTCGAGTCGCACAACTCTTGGCTCTGTCTACCCCGTAAGATAAAAAGACGTGATACTCTGTACGTTTGACTAGCTGACATGCCACTTTATACGTAAAGTATTAGATTTACCCCATAAGAATTTCATGAGAAAAGTATCTATGCTTAACTTTCGCATTTATCCCCCTCAGTCTCGAGGCAACAGTTTAATTGCTATTAGTGTGATTTTTTAAGTATCATGCGAAGAGACTATAAAATAGTATTTTTTTTTTAATTACTACTTTTTTTTTACTAATACTTTTTTTTATAACGTGTCCGTCCCCTATGTGGGACATCGGGTCTCAGTGTTGATAAAAAGGGAGACATTTAAAATAAAGTTTATTTTAGAAAAACGTGTTTATTTGAAAAAAAAAATACAGTTATTTGCCACTTTGCTCATGGTACTGCTTAAAACAATTACGCGCGACCACTAAACACAGATGTATGTTACATGTTGAGCAATATACTCTTGCCTTTATGCTGTTACAACCTGGCAAACGACATCTGTGGTCACCTGAACCATCAATCATTGGCATGTGAGTTGCCATTGCTGTCCGCGGATGAGGAACACTCAATTTTCTTTTAAGACTAGTAGAAGCTACTTCCGGGTCAACTTCTTCATAGAGGTGAAATTTTTGTTTGTCTGAAGTAAAATACAACAAGGAATTAGCTATTTCCACTTTGAAATCTAGATAGTCTAGTATATCCTTCTTAGGTGTATCTAATGCCTGTGCTTCTTTCCTGTAATTTAACCAGCTAGCGGCTGCTGCAAAGTCGAATAGATGAAAAATTAGGCGCACCGTCCATTTTTTGGAACGAGCACTCATTCGATAGAAACTTATAACTCTATCGAGCATATCCACTCCTCCCATCTTTTCATTATATTGCTGTCTATTTATCTCAATAAACTGCTTAGTTTTCTTGCACGAACGTCTGCATTTATTTTCAGGAAGCTTGGAATCTACGGATGACGCCATTATCACAGGTTTGTTATTAAACCATTTCAGACCAGTTGATATACTAGTTGCTAACGGCATAACTACTTTTCCTCCAATATCTAGACTTTCTGATTGATCAGGTGGTAGAATAGAACATTTTCCATCGTAAAAGAAAAAATGCAATGGAACACCATCTGGAGTTGTGCAAACAAAATTTTTCAACCCACATGGATTTGGTTTTCCCAGGACAAACTGTCGCATTGATACTTGGCCCCAAAAGGGCATCTGTTCACCAATACTTACATTTTGAGGCCTCAAGTTACTTTGACAGGCTTTCCTTACTGTTTCAATCAGGGGTTGTATTTTCCAAAATTTATTTTGCTTGGAAGCCATATCTACGTCCAAATCATTTGTAAGTTTTAAGTTCGACCTTATTTTAAAGAAACGGTCTCTATTCATTACATCAGCTATCATTGGAATCCTTGTTTTGTCCATCCAATACATTTTGATTCGTGGTAAACCCAAGTAGCTCATAGCAATACTTATTCCAAAAAAAACTTTCATTTCCTCTTTTGTGGTATTCAAAGCCTTATTGTATTTTATAAAATAAGTCTGATTTGAGAATGAGCTGAATAATTCAAATATTTCTTCCGGAATATACCGAGAAAAATATTCAAAAGGAGCCTGCAATCTTGCCAATGGGGCGATTTGGGAGTGGCAATAAGTTCTCGGGGGTGTAGGCGTGAAATTTTCTTGGTGCTTCCAATATATCCGACGAGGCGCACCCTGAGAGGACTGTCCGCCGTTTGAAGGCCCAGGGCTAGCAAAAGTAGACAATGGAACTTCATCATCACTTGAATATTTGGATGAACTGCTTTCTTTAAGCTCCGTAGGGATTATTTCATCAGCTGGAGCAATCACAGGATCGTCATCATCCGACAATCCATCAATTATTGAATCAGCATCATTAAACTCCAAAATGTTCTCGATTTCTTGATTAGACAAGCCTGTGAAAGAAAGTTAATTTTAAAAATAAAATAAATCATGTTTTTTCCTACAAAAAAACATGAAGTCTGAGACCCAATGTCCCCTATAGGGGACACACAGGTATCAGACACCATGACGATCAAATTATAATTCGAAATATAAAGAAAACACGTTTACTTATTGTCAAATAACATATACAATACAAAACACGTGAATTCCAAACATAATATGCATTTTGTGATTTTAAAATGAATGAAAACTTACCTTGTGCAGCCATTTATAATTTTTTTTCTGATCACGAAACTTTGAAATGCCAAAACTTTTCAAACCCACCGCCAACACAAACAAAAAATATTTTATTATTAAAGCGCCATCTATGCTTAATACGCTGAACTAATTTTATAAAGATACCACTAACTGCCGCAAGTTGGCGGCTGTGTAAAAAATGTCCCGTATAGGGGACATCGGGTCTGAGGAGGACAATACTAGCTTTTGCCCACGGCATCGCCCGCGTTAATTTCTCACGGAAACAGTGCTTTTTTTCCGGAATGAAAGGTACCCTATGTCCCCTGCTCTAACCGTCTTTTCTAACTATGTTTATGCAAAATTTCAGTAAGATTGGTTCAGTAGATAAACCGTGAAGAGGTAACAAACAAACTTTACTTTTGCATTTATAATATTAGTTAGTATTATATTAAAATGACTAATATGATGAGAGCCGACCCCAATGGGCGATTTTCCGAGATCCAAATAAAAAAAAAACAAATAGTTCCAGATGACTTCATAGATGGCGCTTATTAAAAGACGAGTCCATACAAAAAGCAATAAGCTTATTATTAGAAAATAAAAAACACCACTGACAACTCACATAGCCTATGTCACTCGGGGGAATGCAAGGAATCTAAAAATACCTCTCACATCAAAATCTGTTAAGCCGTTCAGGACTTATAGTGGAATAAAGAAACTTACATACATACATGAACCCTGAACACATAACACTCCTTTTTTGGTCAGTTGTGTAAAAATGCACGGAAATGGCATTTCTTTGGAATAAAACCTAATAAAAAACGTCTAATAAAAAAATATCAATATTGTGATTTGTACAACTGACAAACATTTGAGAGCCGACCCCAATTAAAATGGGAAGGCTGGTTGAAGAAGAAGAATTTGACCGGTCAGTAAATCGCTCATTAAAATGAGAAGAAGGCCGGTCTTCTTCTTGTCGAGTCGCAATAGCTATCAAATAAGTTTAGACCAAAGTACTCTCATATAGAAATAAGATATGGTGAAAAAATTCCATGCGAGCAGGACTTGAACCCGCGAATTTTCGCATGGAATTTTTTCACCATATCTTATTTCTATATGAGAGTACTTTAGTACTAATATTGCATCTGAGATGCTCAAAAATCTAAAAAATAAAGTTTAGACCAGTATTTGGCTACACTGATGGCTCTGTCGTTGGCCTCGTTTAAGTCCTCTATTGTGCAGGAGGTGGGGCATTTAGGACACGACAACAGGTGCGCCATGGATTGAATGTCACCGCAGTCACACAAATCGTTGCTTGAGAAGCCCCACTTAACTCGGTTTTCTTGGCATCTCCCAACACCAGCCCGGAGTCTATTCAAGGTCTTCCAGACTGCCCAGGGGAGATCGCCACCCGGTGGAAGCTTCTCAGCAGGTGGAATATTGGGTTGGGAGGCGGGACTTTCCACGACGCCAGGCTAGTCTCCTTGGCTTCACTGGGGTGAATGCGTGTGAATGAAAACTATTGCGGCTCTTCAGGCGTGATGGAGGGGGGGCTTGACCGAACAGCATGTGTCTATTGTAGAAGGCCGGTAGAAGAAGACGATTAGCCATAAAGGAAGCCAACTGACCGTTACTCTCGCTGTCGCCGTCGGACTCGTCGGAGGCCTCGGAGTCGTACTCCGAGTCCTCCTCGGACTCCTCCTCCGACTCCGCGTCCGTCGGCTCGTACGCGTCGTCCTCCTCCTCTGACTCCTCCTCCTGTCACAAAGTTTCAGCAGTCAAATTTTAGCTAGGTATAGTAAAGTTTATTTTGAAATGTTACAAATACAATTATAAGTCACACTGTACTAATTAGATATATCTTAAAAATTCATAAATTAAATACTAATATACTAATACTACCTATAAATATATACTATATATTAAAAATCTAATTCTTAAATAAATAAATAAATATATACGGACAAATCACACAGATTGAGTTAGCCCCAAAGTAAGTTCGAGACTTGTGTTATGGGATACTAACTCAACGATACTATATTTTTATAACAAATACATATATAGATAAACATCCAAGACCCGGGTCAATCTGAAAAAGATCATTTTCCATCTTGACCCGACCGGGGATCGAACCCGGGACCTCCGGTGTGGCAGTCCGGCGTGATGACCGTTGGGCCACGGAGGTCGTCAGTCAATTCTAAATTTGGAGTCGTTGGCAAGGTGCCCATTTGTGAATTTTAGCTTAGTTATTTAAATTTTTAAAAATAAAAATGCAACGGCTATAAGAATAATTTTAATTATTTTGAAAAACAATGAGCGATTTCCCGAGACCCAAATTAAAAAAAAATGTTCCAGATGACTTCTTAGATGGCGCTTAAGTAAAAGACGAGTCCATACAAAAAGCAAAAATAAAACCTAATAAAAAAAACATCTAAAAGTATCAATATTGTGACTTGTGCAACTATCATACTGTTAGGTGATTTTTTTTCTGCCTCTGGTGAACAAGAAAAAGCGCACCATATTGGTTCAGCCATTATTACGACTCGGCTTTCATAAAACGCTATCTGTTGAGACTTTTTTATACTGATTTTTTTTTTTTAATTTAGCTGTCAGAAAACCGCTCATTAAAGCTGAGTTCAGACTACGCTATAATATAATAGCATATAGTATATAGCTCATAGCACAACAATATCGCGCACCATACATTGTCTATGGACACGTTCACACTGTACTGTGCGATATATTATTGGCTTGCTATAAGCTATAAATTGGTGCGATACGCTCAATGCGCTGTGCTATATCGCGCCGCCCTCCCCCCGCCCGTCTCGCAGGCGACACGAGCCCGCGCAAGCGACACGTCTGGACATGATCCTGTGCCGACGCGCCACCATGAAGCTTGCTATATTCATGCGATAATATCGCGTAATGTAAACGCCATGCTATATAGTAAAGCATTGCGTCATTCTTTGCTATACTATAGAGCACAATATTATAGCGTAGTCTGAACTCAGCTTAAGAGTGTATCACGTCCGCGCGCCCGACCGAGTTTAGGTATTTGATAGACCTCAGCTGGCTGTGTGCAAGTCACACGCACACATCGACGTGAGATTGCCGCCAACCCGAAGTAATAAGTGACAGGGATCCGGCAAAGGATTTGTTGGTACCTAGGTATATAATTTTTTTTTCTTGCTTTACGGTAATGAATACTAAAAATAAAATTACGACCATTTTCTTATGTAAAACATACTTGGCGCGACTTGGCAGTAAAATGGACACGAATGCCGCGACAGAAAATAGCATGACCGTCGTGCCAGGATGCTAAGATGTTAAACATCTGCCTGGCATCCCATGAAGGCCAATTTTTCGGGATGAGGTTTACAAAAATAGTATTTTTGGATCCAAGATGGCGGACAACTTTTTTTTAATTTTGCAATATGGGTATCATTTTATAAGTGTTTCAGTGCGCTGATTACGAAAATAACATTTATTTTGAGATCCAAGATGGCGGACAACTTTTTTTTCAAGTTTACAATATGGGTATGGTTATATAGGTATTTCGGTGCGCTGATGACAAAAATAACATTTATTTTGAGATCCAAGATGGCGGACAACTTTTTTTTCAAGTTTACAATATGGGTATGGTTATATAGGTATTTCGGTGCGCTGATGACAAAAATAACATTTATTTTGAGATCCAAGATGGCGGACAACTTTTTTTTCAAGTTTACAATATGGGTATGGTTATATAGGTATTTCGGTGCGCTGATGACAAAAATAACATTTATTTTGAGATCCAAGATGGCGGACATTTTTTTTTTCAATTTTGCAATGTGGTTAACATGTTGTAGGTTTTTCGGTGCGCTAATGACAAAAATAACATTTATTTTGAGATCCAAGATGGTGGGCAGTTTTTTTTTCAAGTTTACAATATGGGTATGGTTATATAGGTTTTTGGGGACGCTGATGACGAAAATAACATTTATTTTGGAATCCAAGATGGCGGACAACTTGTTTTTCACGTTTACAATATGGGTATGGTTATATAGGTATTTCGGTGCGCTGATGACAAAAATAACATTTATTTTGAGATCCAAGATGGCGGACAACTTTTTTTTCAAGTTTACAATATGGGTATGGTTATATAGGTATTTCGGTGCGCTGATAACAAAAATAACATTTATTTTGAGATCCAAGATGGAGGACAGTTTTTTATTTTATTTTACAATATGGGTATTGTTTTATGGGTTTTCGGGGACGCTGATCTTAAATAAATGTTATTTTGGTCATCAGCGCCCCCGAAAACCCATAAAACGATACCCATATTGAAAATAAAATAAAAAACTGTCCTCCATCTTGGATCTTAAAATAAATGTTATTTTCGTCATCAGCGTCCCCAAAAACCTATAAAACGATACCCATATTGTAAAATAAAATAAAAAACTGTCCTCCATCTTGGATCTCAAAATAAATGTTATTTTCGTCATCAGCGTCCCCAAAAACCTATATAACCATACCCATATTGTAAACTTGAAAAAAAAAACTGCCCGCCATCTTGGATCTCAAAATAAATGTTATTTTTGTCATTAGCGCACCGAAAAACCTACAACATGTTAACCATATTGCAAAATTGAAAAAAAAAATGTCCGCCATCTTGGATCTCAAAATAAATGTTATTTTTGTCATCAGCGCACCGAAATACCTATATAACCATATCCATATTGTAAACTTGAAAAAAAAGTTGTCCGCCATCTTGGATCTCAAAATAAATGTTATTTTTGTCATCAGCGCACCGAAATACCTATATAACCATACCCATATTGTAAACTTGAAAAAAAAGTTGTCCGCCATCTTGGATCTCAAAATAAATGTTATTTTTGTCATCAGCGCACCGAAATACCTATATAACCATACCCATATTGTAAACGTGAAAAAAAAGTTGTCCGCCATCTTGGATTCCAAAATAAATGTTATTTTCGTAATCAGCGTACTGAAAAACTTATGAAACGATATACATATCGCAAAATTAAAAATAAAAGTTGTCCGCCATCTTGGATCTTGATTTAGATTTATTTTGATTTTTATGATTTCGATTTATTACGATTTCTATGATAACGATTTATTACGATTTCTATTTCATCAAAAATTGTCGGCCATCATTCATGAGTATGAAAATGGTACCTATATAAATTTTAAAAAGATTAAAAGTATTAAATATGTAACTCTGATCTACATTACTCTCTGCTGTCTGTGAATACATGAACACGCGAAAATTAAATGCCTCCCGAGCAGCAGAGCGACGTGGATTCCCCTTGACTCTTACCGGCAGACTGATTTTTCGTAGGTTTGGAACTCGTATATATTGAGCGATGGCATTGCCATACAAAAAATGTATGGGGAATTTCTTAGTGAATTGTTACGATATATAATATTTTTTTCGAGTTATTTTTCAAAAATCTAAAACGAGCAACTTGTAGCTAGTTTAATAAACTCGCGATTTAACATTATGTAGAAATTATAATTTGTGTTTTACATAATGATTTCGTTAAAGCCGTGAACCTTGTTTTTCGTATTTTTCGTGTTTTCTGGAAGGTATTTACGCAAAAATAAAAGGCAAAATATTTTTATCTGTCTCGTATAAGTAGTAGCAGTTATTTGAGAAGCCTATAGTACTATTTTTATTATCAATAATGATTTAGTTTTGGCACCAGGGTCAATTCAGTAACGCCTGTTTTGGCTAAAAACGTGTGATGTAGGCTTAACAATTACTATCAAATATATTGATTGGCAAAAATAAACTAATAAAAATGGGAGCATGAAACGACACGTCCGTACGCTTCAAATTCAACCGCAAGAGAGCGCTGCCGTCCCACGGTCCCAGCACCTCAATTTCTGCTATTTATTCTTCTTCTTAGCGTGTCGACTCGGCGGGTCAAATTTGTGATGACCAATATGACGCCACAGATACAGCATTATCTGTTGCGTCATATAGGTCTTTAAGCGTACAGGTAGTAGGGCACGCTGGGCAAGACAATAAATGTGCCATAGTTTGGGGAGAGGCACCACACAAACGGATCGGCTGCGGTTTGCCTTCGTTACAGTTGCGTATGTAAAAGCAAACGGTATTCCAGTAACTTTACGTTGGCAGCTGAAACCCAAACGAAACACAAACGGTTGGTTACAGAGCTGGTTATGGAGGGCTTATGGTGTGGCAACTCGAAAAAATTTCAGTTGCGCGTACATTGCTGCTTTTGTAAGGCAAGATTCCAAAATTTTTGGCTGTATAACATGAGTATCTTTGCTCAGTGTCAAAAAAGTGTACACTCAGTTCGATTTGACATTAACAAGTTTGTTTTGTTTTGATTTCGCGACGAAGCGCCAAGCTTAAAGTTTTCACAGAGTAAGTTTTATGTTTTATTATTATAAATTATTGTTAGTCTCAACACAACATAAATACGATGTATGTCCTACTGCTGAGACGGATCTGTGTTCATTCGAAGAGGTTCGGGCTATAGGCCGCCACCACCTAAGTACTTAGTACTTATAGGTTCATTCAAATTTATCAACTTTGAGTTTTATCTTGTAATATTTTCTTTTATTCATCTTAATATGAATTTTCTATCGTAGATAAAAATGACACAAAACTTAATATGAATTCTTAATATTCATCTTAATATGAATTTTCTATCGTAGATAAAAATGTCACAAAACAAAACACAAAACTTAGCACAAGCTAACGGTAGCAGAAGGATAACTTCTATTCGGCAGTTTTCTAGTCCGGGCAATGACCTCAAGCTGCGCTCTCAACATCATATCCCAAACTAAATATGAGCTCATTATTTCTGCAAGAGTACAAATATGACTGCTAGGTTATAAAAGAAAAAGAAATGTTAACAGTTGCAAAACCAAATTTTCACAAAACTCGCAAGCAGCAAAAGGCCAAAAGCTACTAATTTGCTGCCGATGCAAAACCGCATATTTTGACAATTCAACCAACGCAGAACCGTAGCGTTTCGGCCGTACCACCTGTCAAAAACTTATCAGAATATGAAATAATAGCTGATCCGGTAACGAAACGTTACGTGTCCTTTACCAGAATACGTTAACCAAACCGTTTCGGCTGCGTAACCAATTCGTTACGGCTTCGTTTTGACAAATTGTTAGTAGAATACCAAAAGTTGTTTCCAATGCGTTTCAGATCCGTTTCGGCTTAAAATAAAATAGCAGAATTGGGGTGCAGTGCAGGCCGCGTCATCGCTTTCCCTTCAATCCACATTCGGGACAGCTAACTAATAGTAGTTTATATAAAATACATAATGAAAGGAAGGCTCATTTCATAATAAGATCACACGAGTGTTTTAATGCATAATTGTGTACAGTTGAATACATTAAACAAAGTAGCTAAGTCACAAAGAAATTATTTATTGCGGGAAATTAAGTTGAAACTACGAATGCATGCGTCACTTTTTCACAAGTTCAAACTGCGCATGTGTGTTGCCATTTTTGTATTTTTCCTATGTGAATCCTAATATCCTAATCCTAACTAATATTATAAATGCGAAAGTGAGTTTGTTTGTTTGTTTGTTGGTTTGTTTGTTTGTTTGTTACCTCTTCACGCTTTATCTACTGAACCAATCTTCCTGAAATTTCGCATATACATAGCTGGAAGTACGGAGAAGAACATAGGGTACCTTTCATCCCGGGAAAAAGCACTGTTCCCGTGGGAAGTTCACGCGAGCGAAGCCGCGGGCGAAAGCTAGTAATAATATTATAAATGCGAAAGTTTGGATATGAGTTTGTGAGGATGTTTGTTACTCAGTCACGTAAAATCTACTGGGAGGATTTCGACGAAATTTGGAATACGAGTAGAAACATACCGGGAATAGCACATAGGGTACTTCTTATCCAGAAATTTCCACGGGAGCGAAGCCCTGGGGCTAGTGTGCAATAAAGTTAGGACCAATCTAGGTAGACATGCCCCAGTAAATCGTATGTGCAATACTTTTAACTCACTAAACCGCGACGCTGATGATTTGGACATATTTAGCGATAGTCTGAGTGTCTTTAAAAAAAAGGTGCTGAATCTTATCAGGGATTAATAAATCACAATCAAATATTGTATTTTTTTATGTTTAAGGTGTTTAGTTGCAATCGTTATAAGTATTATATGTTAAATGTTGTGTATACCTATAATTGGTATTTGCAGTAGAACAAAAATTTTAAGTGTGTAAGATCAAACGATGTATATAAATACTGTTGGTGTACCTCAATAAATAAAAAAAATTTACAAACAAACATACCTGCGCAGCATTTTCGGCATCAGACTCAGGGTCCAAGAACGACCAGCCGCCATTGTCGAAGAATCCTTCGATATCATCCGTGATGGTCTTCATTACTTTGGTCCAGTTGAGCGACTGGATACCTTCCGAGTAGCGGATGTCACATGAACTGTGAAGTTATAAGATGTAATTGAATTACAAGTTTCACTTATTGCGGTTTTTTTTGTTTACATATTATCACGGCTGACAGTAGTGGATTTAGGGGGGGGGGGGGCACGTTCCCCAGACTGCTTTTTTGTGTACCTACTGTGGAGGGAGATTCAATGACAGTGCATATCAAATTAAGAAATAACAGAAACATGCCTCCCCCCCCCCAGACAGCATCAGGCAGGACTAGTGATGTGCCGTTTCCGAAATTTTGCAAAGAAACAGCGGAAAGTTTCTTGGAAATTTCACGGAAATAACGGGAAATTTTCCTAAAAAACCCGAGAAATTTCTGAGAGTTTTCGGAAATTATCAAGGGAAGAAATGTTCGGGAAAAGGAAATTTCTCGGCGGCACATCGCCAGGCAGGACGAATGTGGATTTATTGCACCCCCTCCCCCCCAACATTCATAGGCTACCACTTGTGCCCCCCCCCCAGAAAAAAATCCTGGATCCGCCGTTGACGGCTGATTCCAGTGGAGGCAGTGGAGGCAGGCAGAGAATATTCACGTCTCTGAATATTTTTATAAATTGGGTCATATTTTTTTCTCAAGTATAAATATAAGCTGCTATAGAAAGGAAAGGAAAAGGAGCTCTAAATATATGCACAAAAAGTTGGGATTGAAGTATTGTTTATTTAACATACTAACTGTTGCCTGCAGCAAAAAGTGGCCTGTAGATGTCACTCTTCAGCCCTAACTATCTCCACACAAACATCACATCAATCCATTGCTCCGTTTTGATGTAAAAGAAAGACAAACAAACACATTTTCACAATCTCCTTCTCATCGAGTATGTTATTACTAACACTGGTGTCAGATTTTATTTAAGTCACCTAAAGGCATCTGACATGACTGTTACGACTAGCGCCGTCTAGTGGCAGTAGCCGTATACACACTAGTAAACTAAACAGTCAGATGTGCAGGTTTCATCACGATGTTTTCTTTCACCGGAAGCAGGTGGTGGTCTATGAGAAAACTACTACACATGAGTCTGATTGGTCTACAAACTCATGTGACACAGGTAGGATTTGAACCCGGGTCCTATCCTCAGGCGAGTGTCATTACTACTTGGCCACCACCGCTTCAAATTTACAATATTAGTACATAATTATTACACTAGTATACTTGAGCAAGGTTTGTGTAATATAGTTTCTAATTCCATAAATAACATTTCATTAACATTACTCACTTGAGCCATTCCTTGACATGATCCAGCATGTTCATAGGCACAGCATTGACCATGGCTACCTTCTTCGCATAATCCTTGAAAACAAACACCATATCGAAGTTCTTGAGATGGAACTGCACTCGCTCAAAGTGAACTAACTCCACATCTTCGAGGGCAATAACGAAGGGCGGCCATTCTGTGAGGTTCACTAGGGCTCCGGAGGTGGGCTGCAGGAGGACTGTGCTGCGGAATGGGGCTCCGGGGAAGCCCAGCTCTCTAGAAGAGGGAAAACATAACGTAAGTACACTTTTAGAAGTTACACCGATGTCAGTCAAAAATCAAAAGTGCCGTCAGAATCTACAATGCAATATAATCTTTGAGGCTAGGCAATAAGGTCTTCGAGGCATGACTGCACTTTATGTTTCTTGACTATAATTGTACAGAAATCAAATTTTTGTATGACGCGAAAATATTTCTGCCAATCCTAGCGCACCATATTAACAAACCCATCTGCTATTGGCTGATGCGTATGCGCCAGTGGCGAAGCGTCCTTAGAACACGATTCCTACCGGCTTCCCTTGGCAGATTCTAATAATATACATTTTTTATTATTAACAATAATAGCTTAATCTCGCGGCCTACACTTACACAAAAATCTATACTCTATACCCATATGACACTCTCTTACCATAAGCCGACGAGCGACGGCATTTCCTTAGATAATTTAATATGAGCGCGAGATATAATTACATTGTGCCACATTGCGCGCTTTGTAAAAATATTCTTCAATAGCTGGATATAACGTACGCAATGTATTCGAATCCGCGCAAACGCCACACGCACGATTTTATTTTGCAGGCCGCGAGACGCGGTAGTAAGTAAGTAACTCGCTAATAATATTGGGAATTTGTTTATTTAAAATGTATGGTGACACACACACAATGACATTACAACTACATATGCAACCACTCGTCGATATAGACAGCGATACAAGCCGATTTAAAATAGCCTACAACGAATCCTAATTGGTTGTTCCTGTTCGCTTGAAAAATTTTCGTCCAATCACAGCGATAATCCGCGAATGTCTAATGTCATGCTAATTCTTCAGATGAAGGAAAAAAGAATGGACATGTACAACTATAGATTGTTATGCCGGGTTTATTATTTTTTACTAAGTCTATTCTAATTCGCCGTTCAGTTCGCTTCGCGCGCAAATGCGCTTTGGTTTGCACTCACACGGGGCGTACCTATGCTAATTATCTATTGTTGTGATATGCGATTAACTTGATTGTGGTATATTATTCAGTTATATTGTATAGTGTTTGTAGTTTGTTTCATGGTAAATGTTTGTTTGTTTATTTTTGTTTCTTGTCGTCACTTAGGCATATGATGAGAAAGGCGGCATACAAATAGGTTGTTGTCTTACTTCCCGTTGACCTAAAATTATAAAATTTGGCAAAAAGCAAGGTCTAACAGTACTTATACAGGAATAAATCTGAAAATTGTAAATATGTCGTTGGAAGTCTAAAAAAAGTGTTAGGTACAAACTTATTTTTGCGCTGGATTCAGTATGAATCTTAGGATCGAACTGCAAAGTAAAGTGTGTTTTTGAAACTAGTTAGACTTGTAGTTTAGTTAGAGCTATAAATGTGAGATGCTTTGCGTGTACGGAACTCTCGGTGTGCGAGTTTGACTCGCACTTTTTTTCTATATATAAAGCGCGTGTGAGTGTTTTTTAAAGCCACTTATATCATACTCAACATGCACTGTGGCTTCACCTTTGAATATTTTCACCCCACGCCACTGGTATGCGCCATGTCTTGGGTTCGCAGTGCAGCGTTTCGTAAGTCGGATATTGTCTGGCTTACGGATTAAATTCCAATTCGAATAAACGCGTTATAAGCGAGACAGCACGAGTCCTATTGTTTTTGGATTTTGAATCTTACGTAGTAGCAACGTTATTTCATTGATGTTTTCATTCAATTTTTGAGTGGTTGCGCTATTCTGCGCCATCGAAAATTGCCGAAGCGCCTTATAAACATGGCCGTAATCCTAACTAATCTATCCCAACTAATATTATAAATGCGAAAGTAGATAAAGTGTGAAGAGGTAACAAACTGAGTTTGTTTGTTACCTCTTCACACTTTATCTACTGAACCAACAATCTTCCTGAAACATCGCATACACATAATTTGAAGTACTGAGAAGGACATAGGGTACATTTCATCCCAGAAAAAGCACTGTTCCCGTGGTAAATCCACGCGGGCGAAGCCACAGACAAAAGCTAGTAAAAACTAATTTGCAAAAAAATTGTTTTTCTAAGGAATACTTAAACCATATACACTTCAAAACAGCAAATAACAACAAAGTATATTTTAACTGGTTACGTTTGTACTACAGACCTGAAGGGCGTGTCAAACTCGACCTCCTGCTTGGTCATGTTCTCCACCCTCTCGCAGAAGCTCTTGAAGGCCACCTTCAGCTTGTGCCGCAGCTCTCGCTCGCTGCTTGCCCAGGTGTGTGATCTCGTCCACCCCCGTGTACTACAGACCTGAAGGGCGTGTCAAACTCGACCTCCTGCTTGGTCATGTTCTCCACCCTCTCGCAGAAGCTCTTGAAGGCCACCTTCAGCTTGTGCCGCAGCTCTCGCTCGCTGCTTGCCCAGGTGTGTGATCTCGTCCACCCCCGTGTAATACAGACCTGAAGGGCGTGTCAAACTCGACCTCCTGCTTGGTCATGTTCTCCACCCTCTCGCAGAAGCTCTTGAAGGCCACCTTCAGCTTGTGCCGCAGCTCTCGCTCGCTGCTTGCCCAGGTGTGTGATCTCGTCCACCCCCGTGTAATACAGACCTGAAGGGCGTGTCAAACTCGACCTCCTGCTTGGTCATGTTCTCCACCCTCTCGCAGAAGCTCTTGAAGGCCACCTTCAGCTTGTGCCGCAGCTCTCGCTCGCTGCTTGCCCAGGTGTGTGATCTCGTCCACCCCCGTGTAATACAGACCTGAAGGGCGTGTCAAACTCGACCTCCTGCTTGGTCATGTTCTCCACCCTCTCGCAGAAGCTCTTGAAGGCCACCTTCAGCTTGTGCCGCAGCTCTCGCTCGCTGCTTGCCCAGGTGTGTGATCTCGTCCACCCCCGTGTAATACAGACCTGAAGGGCGTGTCAAACTCGACCTCCTGCTTGGTCATGTTCTCCACCCTCTCGCAGAAGCTCTTGAAGGCCACCTTCAGCTTGTGCCGCAGCTCTCGCTCGCTGCTTGCCCAGGTGTGTGATCTCGTCCACCCCCCGTGTACTACAGACCTGAAGGGCGTGTCAAACTCGACCTCCTGCTTGGTCATGTTCTCCACCCTCTCGCAGAAGCTCTTGAAGGCCACCTTCAGCTTGTGCCGCAGCTCTCGCTCGCTGCTTGCCCAGGTGTGTGATCTCGTCCACCCCCGTGTACTACAGACCTGAAGGGCGTGTCAAACTCGACCTCCTGCTTGGTCATGTTCTCCACCCTCTCGCAGAAGCTCTTGAAGGCCACCTTCAGCTTGTGCCGCAGCTCTCGCTCGCTGCTTGCCCAGGTGTGTGATCTCGTCCACCCCCGTGTACTACAGACCTGAAGGGCGTGTCAAACTCGACCTCCTGCTTGGTCATGTTCTCCACCCTCTCGCAGAAGCTCTTGAAGGCCACCTTCAGCTTGTGCCGCAGCTCTCGCTCGCTGCTTGCCCAGGTGTGTGATCTCGTCCACCCCCGTGTACTACAGACCTGAAGGGCGTGTCAAACTCGACCTCCTGCTTGGTCATGTTCTCCACCCTCTCGCAGAAGCTCTTGAAGGCCACCTTCAGCTTGTGCCGCAGCTCTCGCTCGCTGCTTGCCCAGGTGTGTGATCTCGTCCACCCCCGTGTACTACAGACCTGAAGGGCGTGTCAAACTCGACCTCCTGCTTGGTCATGTTCTCCACCCTCTCGCAGAAGCTCTTGAAGGCCACCTTCAGCTTGTGCCGCAGCTCTCGCTCGCTGCTTGCCCAGGTGTGTGATCTCGTCCACCCCCGTGTACTACAGACCTGAAGGGCGTGTCAAACTCGACCTCCTGCTTGGTCATGTTCTCCACCCTCTCGCAGAAGCTCTTGAAGGCCACCTTCAGCTTGTGCCGCAGCTCTCGCTCGCTGCTTGCCCAGGTGTGTGATCTCGTCCACCCCCGTGTACTACAGACCTGAAGGGCGTGTCAAACTCGACCTCCTGCTTGGTCATGTTCTCCACCCTCTCGCAGAAGCTCTTGAAGGCCACCTTCAGCTTGTGCCGCAGCTCTCGCTCGCTCTGCTCGGCCGCCAGGTCGTCACGATCGTGCATGTGCTGATGCTTCCCCAAATCAGTCGTGATCTCACCCACTTCTGTATAGAATTGGACGTCCACGTGTTTCTTTTTGCCTGAAATCGTATGATAATTTAAAAACTTATTCAGTTTGCCAACTAAAGATCTGCTTAAAGCGCTATACATCGCTGATCGTAGAAACAAAACAAAACAAAAAAAGTTTCAAAACAAAAGTTTGCAATAAAGGCTATCGCGTTCAAATATGTCCACCAGATGTCAGCACCTACAAATAAGGACAGACATCTGTCAGATGGTATAATGCTGCCAATATCGATGTGTCAAATTGAAATGACAGTACTGTACTTTTGACATGACCATACTCTCCAGTAGCGCCAACTAGTGAGCGTAAATAAGATAAAATGACGTGCCATTGTTTTCTTAGAGTTCATCTCACGAAAGAGTCCTGCAGAAATATGTAGAACTAATAACAACAGATAGAGTAATTTGGAGTAATTTATTAATTTTATTTTAGGTATTAAAATAATAAAAATAAATAAATAAATGCAGATTGGCAAGCCCCATGAGTTCGAGACTTGTGTTATGGGATACTAGATCAACGATACTATAATTTATAATAATAGATACCAGTGGCGTAGGGTGAATAAAAATAAAGGTAAAGCCGGGTCATCCCTATCTTAACTTAAAAACATGCAATAAATTACATACCATAAATTAGTGTGTAGTACAGCTGTACAACAACCTATTTTTTGTACTAATGCCACCATTTCTCACCTAACAGCCTACACCTAACGTGTCGACAAGAAACAAACAAACACTACATATAATATACCACAATCAAGCTAATCACTTATCACAATTATAAATTAGGATACGATGATGCGCGCGAAACGAACGATGGCTAGGTGGGGTGACTGACCTGACCTGACAGAGGCAATCGCGCGAATAAATTGCTCTGATTGGACGAAAACTTTCGGGAGGCTATCTGAGATCGGGTTATGATCGCTGTTATATCGACGAGTGGTTGTATGTAGTAGTAATGTGTATGTGTGCGTGAATTGCATATATTTCAATTATTCGAATTCCCAATATTATGAGCGGGTTCCGCGGCGCGGCATGCGTCCTACGATAGTATAATCGTGTATGTGTGCGTTTGCGCGATTTCAAATACATTGCGTATTTTGTGTCCAGCATATTAAAGAATATATTTTCAAAGCGCGCAATGTAATTATGTGCGCTTAATTAATCACGCGCTCATATTAAATTACCTTAATGGGCAATGCCGGCGATCCTCGGCTTATAGTAAGACAGTGTCATACAGGTATATGGGTATAGATTTTTGTGCAAGAGTAGGCCGCGGGATTGAGCTATTAAAAAAATATATATATTTGAATCTGATAAGGGAAGCCGGTAGGAATCGTGTTCTAAGGAGGCTTCGCCACTGATAGATACATTTATAGATAAAAGACAGATAGGTTAGAAAAACTCGTCGTTGAATGTACCGCCGCGTCTGTGAGACTTTTTTTTCTGATGTTACATGGCACGGTTTGTACGAAATTTTAATGGTATATGCCAGCGCCCGCATCTGAATCTATGTGACTTGTGTTTAACTACGAAAGCTACCAATTATGAGAATGACAATCGAGGTTATAGCAATTTCCTCTGCATAATCTAGAGCATTACTGCCAAATATCTAATGTCTAATAGAATAAATAAAGAAAATATTTAGCCAAAAAAATACATACTCACCAAACATAATAGCATGTTTCAAATGGAAATGTAGCAGTATAATCATCTCTCCATCGCACGGCTGGAAGAACGCATTCTTTATATTATTATACAGGATGTCCACTTTGTCTCCCCTCACTGAAGTGAACCTAAATCCGTTAGAGTGCGCTTCTAAAGACCCGCTCATCCTCTTTGTTACAATATTGGGCCTTATGTACAGATCTTTTAGCTTCGGATTTCCTTTGCTCTGTGATAAAACTAAGGTGTCTTGTTTCACCAAGTCTTCCTTTTCGCGTTCTTCGGCCTCTCTCGTCTTGAATTTCTTCTGGACTTCTTTAATTAGTCTGAAGCCGGTGTTGAGGTTCGAGGAAGGGGGCGATATCTCGCCTGGCTCTTTTGTGTTTGTACTTCGGTATGTTCTGTGAAAGAAAAGATAGATTATAAATAAATAAATAAATAATATTCTTTATTTGCATAAAACATAGTTAAGAAGGTCTTACACATCAAAAAGTACACATGTTTTACCACATATATGGCATGCAAATAGGAGATACAATCTTCCGATATTCTTTAATATAATAAAATCTAAAATAATAATGTCAAATGTAATTTCAATTCGTTATAATAAATCTTTAATGTCATATAAGTCTTTTCCAATTAACCATTCTTTTAATTTCTTTTTAAATAAATTTTCTCTTAAATCTATAATATACTATACTTCGTTCAATATAGAATGAGTCCTATGACAGCAGGATAAACCGATACATTTTGAAATGAGAGCAACAGAAACAGATGTACTATTTTAATACTATTTGACAGATGTCATAAGACTTAACCTATATTATACGAAGTATAGGAGGGCAAATTCATCTTCTTTTCTTTAAATCACACTTGCCTTATGTTGACACAGGATTATTATGTAAGGGCCTGTGTAACCGATACGACATTGGAACCTTCAAAAAACGAGTCTACATCTTCTTGAAACCCCTCTCTCACTCTTGTGATACCCCTGGTGTTGCAGTAGTCCATGGGCAGCGGTGATCGCTTACCATCAGGTGACATGCTTGCTCGTTTGCCGCTCTATGTTATAAAAAAAAACGACTATCCATGCTCATGTTTACAAAAACAGTCACCTCAAAGATCGAGAAAACAACCCTTTCCTTGCAGTCGGGTAAAAAAATCACACTAAGCACTCACACTTCCTTTACAAACGTCGCATCAGGATGTGCGTAGTTCCCGCCCTCATTCCTGCCCATGGTCGCTCCGGGATGGAAGAAATTGATACGAAGGTATGTATAGTCCCCCTCTACTGATTGGGAGATGTTCTTGATTGTCGAGATGTGGAACGGTACGGGGATGCCGAATATGGGTAGGATTACTGTCTCATATTTGCGATCTGAAAGTTAAAGATGATGAAGAACATGAAAATATTCGATTTTTTTTATAACTTTGTAACGCGGCTACGCGTTAATCCTCTTTGGATCTTATTATACGTGCGCTGGCACATACATACTTATTTCACATGTCATAAATTTTAACTGTATTCATTCATATTCGATTCTGCATTTTGGTTGTCATTCTTGGCCTAGCATCTACCGATATCTATTAGTATAAGTTACTTTCATTTCATTATCAAATAATACTATTTTAAAATATTATTAAACTATAGACCCTTATCGGGTATGTATTATTAAGTTTTAATAGTTGTTTCGGAAGTAATTCTAAATTTATAGTGAAGTGTGTTATCTTTGCTAATCTTTATATATATGTTTGTTTTAGGTCTTATATTTACCAATAAAAAATAATATTCAACGACCCTGAGGTATATTATTTAAGAGTCTCCTCTGCGATAACTTCTGTCCCATTTACGACATTAAACAATAGTTTTAAGGTCTCTCCTCACTAGCTCTTCGGGTCCGAGTCCATTGACTAGGCACTGATTTCAATTCAGAAGTTTTACTCTGCTTGTAATAGTTATCGAGGTCTTCGCATTAAGTACACAAATTAGAATATAGAGAAGTTTATTCAAATGTTACTTATGTAGTGTAAAAGGTCTTATCACACTAAACTATTGGTAGCAGCTTTTTAAAAAGGTGGGCGTGGCTATTAGCTTTTGAGCCCTAGCTTTTGAGTAGGGCCTATATATCTATCTGTTATTACACTACCCTACCTAGGATAGGGATAGTTTTGTTTGATAAGGCACACATCGCACGATACTCGTACATGAAAAATTAAAAACCTTCTAACTTCCTCCTTTAAGGGGAAATTCAGTTGCTCATGCTCAATATGGACACTTACCGACATACAACTTCAGCTCCTTGACCTCATTCTCCCTCGGCATCTGGCTAACGCTTTTGTACGAGACTGTACTGTTCTTGTCTTCTCATTTCATTCGCTCCTTGTGCTTGGTATCTGTGTTTTGGTTTCTCTTCCGAGAATGTTCTGTAGTACTTGATATGTAATTCTTTAAGGGATGTCATTTAGCTTTGGATTATTTTTAAAAATGTTAAATCCATGTTATTAGAATTGTTTTCTTTTGTTTTAACCATGGTGAAAGTGATTTTGTTTTTTTTGTATGTTTATTCTACTGAAATTTTATTTCAAATAATACCTATTAACAGAAGTTCTCAAAAAAGCACTGTTATGAAAAATTACTGAATCGCACCCATCTGTAATTATAAGAAGTATATTTCAAGATTGCTGTAAAAATAAAAACATTTTAAAAATACATTAAAAAAACCTGCTCTCTATTGCATATTAAATTTAATTTACAAATGATGTTAAAAATCGCTTCAAGATTAGTATGTAGATTTGTTATTAATAATGTAGGTATATTGTCAATTATTTTTAATTAAAATAGCATCATTTTGATATTTGAGCCATTTTAATTCTAAAATTAAGATCTTGCAAAATTTACAAGCGATGCGACTTTCCAACCAGCAATGATTCGCTCCTCATTTTGAACGACATCCTATATGCAGATTTGTCGCCATATTACAACAGAATATATTTTCAATAAATTAAATTTACACTCGCCATTCACTGCCACCTGAATGTTGGATAAACATTGCCATATGCACAAAATAGTTTTCATTAAAATTGCGTGGACTGGTGTATGTTATAATTTGTTTGAGAAAAAATAACTTGTTTTAATAAATTTTTAATAAAATAAATCTATGAAAAAATGTGAAAAATTTTTTTAAATATCATTGTCGAGCTTAATTTAGGACATAATTTTAGGATTATTTTCAACCGATCAAAAAAGGGGAGGTTATATGTTTCGAGATGTATGACTTATGTATGTTCGCCGATTTTTATAGTGGACTGATAAATTGTTTTTTATTTAATAGTATTTATTGATAACACGTCGAATCTTTCGCAATTTTAAGATACTTAAAAATAAACGTTATAACTACGACAGCTGTTCTATTTTAAAAATGATTTTTATTCGCTTATTAATGCACTATAAAATTGTATTTACAAATATGAGAATAACATTTAAATGGATTAATTTAGTAAATTTTTTTAAACATTTTATTTCATATGAAATACTTTATCAATTGGGATTAACATTATTTACTATTAATAGTATTTTTTTATTATAAAATAATTTAATATATTTGAAAATCTTTTTTTTACCAAAATATATTAGTTTTATTTAAATCAAATCATAATCACTAATCTTTATATTTTGAGATGAAAAATTATATTATTAAAGAAAATTATTGACATTAAAAATGATAAAATAAAATTTTTTAATGAAGTATATTACTTACATGAAAAACAATTTAGAATGTAAGGTAACATATAGGGTCCAATAATATTTTTTTAACATTAATTTAAATTATATAAAATGGTAAAACATAATAACAAATTATTAATTACATCAGTAAAAATACATTTTTCGTTATTGATTTTAAATGATGAATGCCATTTTTTTTTAAAAATTTTAAAAATCAAATCATTTTTCTTTTGCACTTTTGCTAATTTTAATTTTAATACAAAAATTTAGAATGTAGAACAACAAATATTTGTAGACGAAATTTGATTAACACATCGCACGATACTCGTACATGTTAAATTAAAAACCTTCTAAATTCCTCCTTTAAGGGTAAATTCAGTTGCTCATGCTCAATATGGACACTTACCGACATACAGCTTCAACTCCTTGACCTCATTCTCCCTCAGCATCTGGCTGACATTTTGTACGAGACTGTACTCTTCCTAATCTTTCTCCGTCTTCCCACTGGACTACCCCCAAGAGCCGCTCCTTCGCCTTCTCATTCAGCGCTATTGCTATTACTGGTGCTCTTTCCGTTTCTCTTCCGAGGAATGTTCTGTACGGAGCTTCGATTCGATCACGGCTGTCCTCTTTCCACTCTGCCCTAAAAGGTTACCGTCATTTTTAGATTTGTGGTTTTTCTTTTAGAGAGGTATATAAAAATTGCTTTTTCCTCTAAGCCATTTCCATTGTTATTTTTAAATTTTAAGTAAAAGCTTTGGCATTTTTGTTTTAATCTCTTGTAGTGATCATGATAGTACTACAAGACAATGCAGAGTTTACAGATTTTTTTAAATTTTTTTTTTGCAAATATTGCTTACATTTTTTTCGAAGAAATATACACATATAGTTCATTCACTAAATAGTTTGCCTGCAGCGCCTCACGTACAAAAGCACACGCTTTATTAAGCCCGCCGCCACCGAGCAAACTTTATTGAACGAATAAACTGTATAATCGCAATAAATTCCATTGTCTTTGTATGATTATAAGGAATTATTGTGAAATGGCTATAATGGCTGTGTTGGCTAAGACATGCAATTAGTGGCAGCAGACCAAAACGCAGACATGAAACTCACCTCCGTTCTCTGCCCATCCATGATTGCATGTAAATAAAAACAATTAAATAAAATCAACAATCCCAATGTTAGCTCTGTCAAAAAACCTATGTGCATATTAGCTAACCAAATTTGAATTTACAAATGATGTTAAGCCGCCGAATCGCTTCAAGAGATTAGCTTACAAGTAGATATGTTATTAATAATGTAGGTATATTGTCAATTATTATTAATTCTAAAATAGCATCATCAATTTGATATTTGAGCCATTTAAATTCTAAAAATTAAAAAAATTTGCAAATTTTAAAAGCAATGCGACTTTTCCAACCAGCAATGAAGAATTTGCTCCTCAAAAACAACAAATAGTAAGAAACGACATCCTATATGCAGATGTGTCGCCAATTGACAACAAGAATATCTTTCAAGTTAATAAAGCCTTGTATAAACACCAGCCACACTCCGCAAAACATTCACTGCCACCTGAATGTTTTGGATTAATCCGTACACTCTGACATCACATACAGAAACATTGGTTTTCAATATCTCTTGTTTTACTACTCACTTATTATTGCGTGTTGACCTGTAAAAGCAGTGACTACATTTTTAGAGACTCAATTTATGGTCAAAAAAAATTATAAAAAAAATTATTGGATCTTCTGTGCCAATAATGGAAATAGAGTCCTAAAGATACTATTATGAGGATTCGGATAGTAGCATATATAAATAACAAGTTAATCCAAAATACGCCTAAAACTTTGAGCAATAATAGTGCAACAAAATTCACATGGCATTAAATGTTCTCTTCTCAAAATCTTCTCTTATTATTATCATCTCGTATTTTATCAATGACTCAAATTTCCTCTGACTGAAATGATGATTTATGTATACTACTCAATACTACGGCTCAAGATGTCTACACACTTCTGCACCAGATGATGATCTGATTCATCATTTATCAGGCTTTTTAAAATGGCCACTTTGATGAATCAGATTATGATCCATTTAAGTCTTACTGTATTCCTCACAAATATTTAAAAATGAACCTTGCCGTGAAAGGAAGAATAAGGTTCATTTCTAAATATTTAGGGAATGAAAAAATTCATGAGGTTAAGGGGTTAGGCGGTCAGCGAAAATTCATATGGCTTAGCTGAGGCAGGGGGGACGTCCAGTTTGCGCGCCATTAAATTTATTAAAAAGATAATAGAAATGTTTAGTTTTCAAAAAATTTAAATCAGTCACCGAAATCGAAAAGGTAAAATACCTTTGTGTTGGTGATTTTAAAACATTTTTTATTATAAAAAACACGGATGTTATCTGTATTCATATGAATTTTAGAGGTAACTTCAGGATTTTTTTCTCCAAGAGCAAAATTTTTCCCATCGTGGTTTTGAAACAGTCCTCCTTTAAAATACGTTCTACAATACATATCAGAAATTTCAGGACGAAAACTCTTCAATTCTTTAGCAGCAGCTTATATAGAAAACGAGCCAATGGCCATTTTCACTTTGAGAGCCCTTAATATTGAAGTCATGTTTTAGTATCAATATCAAAAGGGTTTAATTATTTCTTTCTTCCCAGCTGATGATTATTAAAAATACCATGGTCTTATGTGCCATAGTCTAAATAGTTCTGTGTGTAGACACCTTAAAAGCAGGCCTATCAAACTCACCGAGTATTTCAGTCTTGTTCTCTTTTTCTTCTTCCTCGTCTTCATCATCATCTTTGAGGAAGATCCCAATGTTCTTGATCTTCTTCTTTGACTGTGTGAGGAGCGAGGCAGGTTGTTCTTCGTTCACTAACACTGTGTCACCAATGAATAATGCGTATGTCTGAAATGGAAGCAAGCATTAACATGTAAACACATCGGCACCTTAAGACTATGAGATAAGGTCTAAAATTGAATACATATTATGCTCGTGTCTGTACCTACTTCTACATTAAATAGAATTGCTCTCACCTTTCCCTCCTTTTCAGTGGCAGCACTGTTTTGTAAATTAGCAAGACCAATGTTGATATTAAAAACCATCCCCTTTTTAGCCACAATGGAAGTTTTTGGACCAATCACTATTGAGCTTTCACGAAACTCTATACCCATGGCAAATCTGCAAAAATATCACATGTGAGAATCATTACTGTAAAAATGCTGCAACTTTATTACTACCAAATGATGAAAATTAAGAAAACTTACCCAAAAGTTTTTGTGAGATTATCTACCAAAGAAGGTTTCTCCTTTTTCGCTAGCGCCAAGCCGGCTTCATAAACCGCAGACAACTTTGCTCCCGCCACTAAGTGCTTCATAACCTCTTCTTCCAGATTCAATAGGAAATTGTAATTGCTCTGAACTTCATCTGTAGGGTTGACCAGCAGTGTACGGACAATATTGGAGCAATACGACTTATATCTTGCACCCAATGAGCAAACAATAGCTCCAAAGTGTAAATGGTTCTTGTCTGACACAGCACTAAATTTGAGACTGTAGTTTCCTCCTGACTGGATGATGGGTGGGTAACACATGTCCACTTGGCTTGTGTCAACACCTGTGACATATTTCTTGTCTGATATTGCTGCTTCTACGCCTTCAGCTAGTTTTGAGTGCTTTACTTTCTGTTGAATGATAACGTAGAAAATAGAAAATGCAGAATCAAATTATGTATTAATTATTGATAATCTCTGTTTCGGTCTTATAGAAACTGAATTTATCGATTTTTGTCTGTATGCTACACATCTAATTTCATTAAGTTTAATGAAATTTGATGTGGTTTTCAGTTTATATTATAATGCTAACTTAAAAACTGACATGGTGTTGATAGCGTAATTAAGATTAATATGTATTAATTATATATGTTGCCTAGAACCTGATATATTAACAACAGTTCATCATCATTAACAACAGTAAATTAGACGTAGTGGTGGTTTGCATAAACGTACCTTATCTGAATCAATGATTTCCATTATTTGATCTTTCAAGTACTTCGTAAAAACATCGACAGTGACCAAACAGGCTTTTTTCACAGTGATCACTTCAGGGTCCTCTTTAGGAGCCATTAGGAGAGCAATTGAAGAACTTATATCTACATTTTCAAACTTCTCCGCCTTCATAGCTGTCTTCCAACTCTCACAGAATTCTCCAGGATAGTTGTCCTTTACAAATACACCGAGAGTCTTTCCTGATTTCGATTTCTTAATTTCTTGTATGAGTTTGTTGAAGTTTTCCTTATCTTTATCATTCTGAAATTAATATGAAGAATTTTATTTGACTGCCAAATTGTCTGACAAAATTGATGTTTTAATCAATTTATGTATAAAAGCATATTATAATTACACTTTGATGTCTCATTTAAAATATCACTTACCCTATCTCTAATAAGAAGTTTGACAGGTGGTAATTCAGTTTCCTCTTTTCCATTTTCTATTTGCCTTAAGAATTCTATCTTCTTTTTACTGGCGAGGAAGCACATGCTTTGCTCGGTAAGTACTGTGATTGTATCGGGCAACTCATATCCAAACAGCCATGTCTAATAAAAAATCAAGTAAAAATTATCAATTAAGTCATGCAATTTTTTTTTAACAAAGGTTTCCCCCGTTTCCTCATATATACATATCTATTCAATGCGAATTTTATCATTTCTTTTAAAAATATTTAAAATTTCAATGCTTCCTAGGCCTAATGTGGTTACTCTTTCTGTTGTTTTTAAGCTAATAGTGATTTCATCAGATTATGAAATATGCATAGTGATGTCATTAAGCTAATTAAGACTGAAGAAATGTTTTGTTTGGCCAACAACATAGGTCCTACAGTAACAACAATCCATGAATAACTACTATGCGCCATTCCATTATACATTAACCACCGTCATATCTAAGTATTGAGTCGGATAAATCATACAAACAATATTCCAGTAATGCCCAATATACCGATGAAATATATAACACTTTGGAAAAAAATTGTGTGAACCTGTAACGCTGTTGACTTGCTGTAAAGCGTATCTTCATCAACTCCGACACATGAAACAAAGCAATCTACTTTTGACAGAGCATCCTCGCCTTTTGAATCCGCTGCAGCAGCCTGAAAAACATATATTATTAGCATCAATAATATTCTTCATTGAGATCACATGAAATGTGTAGCCGAGAGTACAGGCACCTACCTTCCATGCTGCATACAGCTTTTTCATACGACGATAGAATGTTTCCTTATCAAGAGATATATTCGACATTTTAAAAACTAAAGAAAATTATAACTAAAATGATATTTTTGTTAAATTACGCCTCGAACGAACAAAAATTATGCGCGATTTCACGACATTAGTATAATTTTGACAGCATACACAAATGGCGGGCGTCGTTGCGGCCTTGCGGCTGCTGTCATAAAGTTGCCAGTAGGAAAGGAAGAAAGAAATCTACCATGTGAAGCGCGCGGCAACCGCACTGCACGCAGTGTGTAGAGAGAACCCTTTCCGTTCACGAGAATATTTCCGAGAACTTGTTGTGCTTTGACGAGAGAACGCAGAGAACGTTACATCCGTACATCACTACTCGGTTGTCAATGTCATATTATTGTCATTACTTGTCATTTGTCTCAATATTATTTATTTACTTCATTCAACTCAACAGTTCAAAGAATTTTATTTTCGTTTTGAATTTATTGCTTTATTTGGGATTGCTTGCTAGATATTTTTCCTTTCCATGCATATAAAATGCAAAAGTTGAAGTCTGAGAAACATGTTCACTTATCAGAAAGTGTAGTACGAAAACTTGCCCAAAACCGTATAACCTCTGTTCTTGAGTTTCTTCACGAAGACTCAGATAAACTATCAAATCTTACTAAACTAAGTTTACCACAAGTTCTAGAAATAAGAAGTGATATTTTGAAAAAATATTCTGCTCCTATAATAAATGGCAATACACTCGTCAATCGTTTTTCTATGAAAAATGTTTTAAGTACAGGCATAACAAGGTGGGTAATAAAACTTGAAATTACCCCTATGAATAATTTTTAAAAGTTAATTTTTAATTTAGTTTTGAATATTTTTAGTTTAGATGATGCATTGGATTGTGGTATACCATTGGGATTCATAACTGAAATATGTGGTCTAGCTGATTCAGGAAAAACGCAATTATGCCATCAAATTGCTATAAATTGTGTTATAAATACAGAAAACACAATTCTATATATTGATACTAAAGGAGATTTCTCTGCTGTAAGAATTCAAAAGATTTTAGACAGCATGGGATTATCGCATAAGGTATAACAAATAAAATTTTCAATATTACATGGTTACACCTACAGAGTTAGGTAAAAAAATATTTAGTTGTAATATATACTTAATATCTTAAAAATGTCATTAAGGAAGACATGAAAATGTATTAATTGCAGGACATGGCATTGATCATGTACAGAATAAAAGTGTTCTTCATATGGACTATGGAGGAACTAATAGAACTTTTGAGAAAAATCAAAAACAAGATATTAGTTATTCAGAATTTATCCATGCCAGTCATTCTCGACTCACTGCCTTGTCTCATGTTGCAACATCTCGGAGACTCCAACAACAAGATTGGTATGTCACTTAAAACTACTGGCTTTGCATCAACCTGGAACTCAAAGAAAAAACAATTGAACCTGGAAACAAACTAAATGGATATTACCTTCAATCAACAATACACCTGGCCCTTGATTCTACAAATTACAAACGTAGATGTCACGACATCTACGTTTGTAATTTGTAGAGGCACTTGACACTTGAGGCACGCCTCAGTTGTGTCTCAAAAGCCAAAGAAATCGAAATAAAACATAGAAGTCTTACAGAGATTTTGTCTCTTTATTTCAATTTCTTAGACTCTTGAGACACAATATCGACATTTGTAATTAGTGGAATCGGCCCTCTGGATTAAAGGTGACTCTGAAAATAAGAGCCCAAATAAGTGTGTGCTCTGATTTCAGACAGTAAGATATTTATTGCTTAGATTTAAGGTTTATTTTTGATCGAAGGTCATCATTCAATCTACTGTTTTTTGCTTTGATTTTGTATGAAACTTTCAATGACCTTTATATTTATAAACAATACATAAAAAGGTCATTAAAAGTTGAAGGATATTACTGAATTAAATTATAACAAGCAACAACATATATAAGCGGCCTGTGGTGTGGCCCTTAGGAATAGCACCAACCCATCTCTTCCCGTGGGTGTCGTAAGAGGCGACTAAGGGATCTAAAACACCGGAGGATGGGCAGCAGCATCCTTCCGCGTACTATGACATCACACTGCGATCGCCAACCCGCCTGCCAAGCGTGGCGATTACGGCAAAACCCCATATGGTTGTTTACACCCATAACACGGCCCCTAAGTCCCCGGCGGCCCCGCTATCCCGGACTCTGGTAGCGGTCACGGTAACGGCGGGAGCAGGGGTGCTAAGAATCCCCGGCAGATGCCAGAGCTACCAACCCCGACGACCTTTGGCCCTGGCAACATACAACTTACGTGCACACTGCGGACCGACGAGAAGCTCGCTGAACTGGAGGAAGAATTGAGCAGGTTACGATGGGATATTGTAGGATTATGTGTGAAGTCCGAAGAGAGGGGGAGGACACCATGATCCTCAAGTCCGGAAACCTGCTCTATTTCCGGGAGGGCGACCAACTGTCCCAGGGTGGTGTCGGGTTTATCGTCCACAGGTCCCTCGTCAACAACGTGGTCCAGGTCGAGAGTGTTTCGGCGAGGGTAGCGTACCTTGTACTCAGAATTACCAAACGGTATTCGTTGAAGGTAATACAAGTATACGCACCGCCCTCATATCGCTCCGACGACGAGGTGAGACTATGTATGAGGATATTTCTAGAGCCATACATAGCTCCCAGGCCCACTATACCGTTGTGGATGGGGGACTTTAACGCGAAACTGGGCAAACGAAGCGATGATGAGCTGAGAGTGGGGAATTTTGGATATGGAACGAGGAATGCACGTGGTCATCTGCTGGCCGGCTTTATGGAGAAGGAGGGCCTCTTTATGATGAACTCCTTCCTAATGGCGTTACAAAAAATGAGATTGACTTCATCTTGTCGACGAAGAGGCACATATTCAATGATGGTCTCTGTGATCAATGCCGTAAAAACAGGAAGCGATCACCGATTGGTAAGAGGCACATTGAATCTTAGAATAAAACTCGAAAGGTGTCGACTGATGAAGTCTACGCTTCGACCAGCGCCCATCCAGCTCTTAAACCCCGAGAGCTTTCAGCTCGAATTGCAGAATCGCTTCGAATGCCTGGGAGACTGCGAAAATCTGGACGATTATAATGACAGGTTTGTGCAAATTGTCCAAACAGCTGGGTCTAAGGCTTTCAAAACCCGCCGTTCAAAAGGAACCAAAAAGATCTCGGACCTCACCAACAAACTCATGGAAGAAAGATTTGAAACTTGGTTCTGCAGTCCTCTGACGATGCTGCTCAGTATCGGCGTCTAAACAGACAGATCTCCAAGTCCTTAACTCGTGATTTACGCCAATTCAATACTGACCGTATTGAAGAGGCGATCAAGCGAAATAAGGGGCTCAAAAGTGTTTGTAAGGGGATCTGTCCCTGTTGGTCAAAGCCAATTGACCAAGCTGAAGACTGAGGATGGCAGAATCATTTCGTCGAAGTCAGAGCTGTTGGAAGAGGTTGAGAAGTTCTACGGACAATTATACACCAGCGTACGCACAATTCGTCAGCAATCTGGCCAAAGATCCAAGAGCCAGATTGACCCGACATCACACCGAAGATATCCTGGACGTCAGCCTTTGCGAGATTAGAATGGCTCTCAAACAGTTAAAAAACAATAAGGCACCGGGCATGATGATGAAATCACGGCTGAGCTTCTGAAAGCAGGTGGGAATGCCAGTATTAAGAGCTCTTCAGAAGCTATTTGATTCCGTCATACTCGAGGGACAACAAAACGCCTACGGTATGGCACAGAAGTGTGGTGGTACTTTTTCTTCTTCAAAAAAGGTGACAAAAACCTATTGAAGAATTATAGGCCTATCTCACTTCTGAGCCATGTCTACAAACTGTTTTCGAGAGTCATTACGAAATCATCCCGCTCGCAGGTTTGACGATTTGGCCTCCTGAATGCCGGTTTCCGAAAAGGCTTTAGTACCGTAGACCACATGATATACGCTGCGGCAGATTATACAGAAGATCGAGGAGTATAATCAGCCATTATGCTTGAGTTTGGTGGACTACGAGAAAGCTCTTCGATTCGATCGAGACCTGGGCTGTGCTACAGTCTCTCCAACGGTGCCAAATTGACTATCGATATATCGAAGCGCTGAAGTGTTTGTACGAAAACGCCACCATGTCGGTCCGTCTCCAGGATCAAGGCTCCAAACCTATCCAGTTGTAGCGAGGGGTGAGACAGGGAGACGCATATCTTCGAAACTGTTCACCGCCGCCCTGGAAGATGTTTTCAAGCTTCTGGACTGGAGCGACCTTGGCATCAATATCAACGGCGAGCACTTCACTCACCTTCGATTCGCTGACGATATCGTAGTCATATTGAGACCTTGGAAGACCTAGGCACAATGCTCGATGGCCCCTGTAGAGCCTCTCAACAAGTGGGTCTAAAAATGAACATGGACAAGACGAAAATTATGTTTAATATCCGTGTCGCACCCACTCCTCTGAAGGTTGGAGACTCTACACTCGAAGTTGTTGACAATTATCTATACTTGGGACAAACAGTTCAGTTAGGTAAGTCCAACTTCGAGAAAGAGGTCAACCGTCGAATCCAACTCGGCTGGGCAGTGTTCGGGAAGCTTCGCGATATCTTCTCGTCCAAAATACCGCAGTGTCTCAAGACTAAGGTCTTTGACCAGTGTGTGTTGCCAGTAATGACATACGGAACAGAGACGTGGTCGCTTACTATGGGCCTCATAAGAAGGCTCAAGGTCACCCAAAGGGCGAGGGAGCGCGCTATGCTCGGAGTTTCCCTGCGTGATCGAATCAGAAATGAGGAGATCCGTAGGAGAACTAAAGTAACCGACATAGCCCGCAGAATCGCGAAACTTAAGTGGCAGTGGGCGGGGCACATAGCTCGTAGAACAGATAGCTGTTGGGGCAGAAAAGTTCTCGAGTGGCGACCACGAACCGGAAAACGTAGTGTTGGCAGGCCTCCCACTCGGTGGACCGACGACCTGGTGAAGGTCGCGGGATGCGCATGGATGCGGGCAGCGCAGGACCGGTCGTTGTGGAAATCCTTGGGGAAGCCTTTGTCCAGCAGTGGACGTCTTTCGGCTGAGAGAAGAAGAAGAAAAACTACATGACAATTGAAATGTTTGCATTAAATTTATTGCTTCTGTTTTGATGGGTATATGTATACAAACTTTTGCATTGGGTAGTGGAAAGGACACCCTGCTGCCTTACCCATTTCTCCTATAATCTAATTGGGTCCGCCGCTCCCCTACTGCAGCACGTTAAAGAAATTATTGGAAAAAATGCACCTTTTCCCTCTATAAATGTGAAAACTAGAGTAGTCCAACATTCTAATTTTCTTTTTTCGCAAAAGTTTTGTGATGTACTTCAAAAATGTTTATACTAATGAATGAGTAAATCTCAAAAACCGCTGTGCGTGACAGTACGTTTAGAACAAAAACATATACGTAGAAGTGACGTATTACATAGTAAATATTTGCAGCATATTTTTCGCGTGATGTATTTAACTATACGCTTGTTAACAACATCAGAATAAACGCTTCAGCTTTGTTTATTTGTATACATTTTCATTATTTATTTATTTTTTCAAAAATGCGAGTAATTAGGCGACTTTACTATAGTGCCAGAATCCATCACATACATAGTCTATGATTCTTCGAAAATTTATTAAATAAAAAATAAAAGTCGCTCTCCCTCCGCTTTTACATTACCTATATCGCTTGGGGTTACTGTTGGGCTTTTCACTCCGAAATAGCGCTACGGATTTGGATTTGGTTTTCATTTTCACTGCTATCCAGCAGTTAGCAGGATGAGAGGAAATTTCTTGCGGAACGAAATTTGCACCCGTGCGAAACCGAGCCATGTCCTTAGTCTATCTATATTTATAATTGAACACTTACTGATTGGTATATCAGCACAGACAAAACCGCTGAACATAAAAACTAGAAATTTTGCTTTACAGAGTAAATTAAGAAAGGTATGTTGGATTTTCCTCCCCTAAGGGAGAGTGAAAAATTAAATTCGAAATTCAGTTTGGCGAAGCCGAGGGCAAAAGCTAGTAATAAAAAATTGTAAACAAAATTGTGCACTATGATTTCTATTTACATTATTTCTCTCTATCATTTTTTTTCGGCAAATTACTCATTTATATTTCCCATATAATACATACAGACGAACTATTTTGTTATTTTCTTTTGGGTCCTAATCATAGACTGACTCCTTTGCACGGAAGCACATGGAAGTAATAAGTACCTTTGTACAACTGGAAGGTTTACTTCCAAAATCCGTGACAAAACAAAAATGAACTTAATGTTGAAGTCAATAGTACTGTTTTTAAAATAATCATAGTTAAAATAAAAAACGTGCCCGAAAGAGAATCACTTTCCCGTCATCGTGTCCCTTTCACTCAGTTGCTATGTTAAGAATTTACTTCTATTTAGTAGAAAACGTTTACAATGAATCAATGGAAATTCGTTGTGTAAGTATTTCTTATTTATTTACTAGATACCATCTAGATACAACTATTACTTGAAATCATTTTCATTAGGCAACATATTGGAAGAAATCTATACATATAATAAAACAGTAAAAATATTTTGTCTGTACATGCAGTATTTTTTACTGAAATAGATAGACAATAAAAAGAATAATAGAAAGCAAAATTTTTTTTGAATTTTTATCTGTCTGTCTTTTTGTCTGTCTGTCTGTATGTATGTACGCGTTTCACGCAAAAACTACTGGACGGATTTGAATGAAACTTTTTTTGTTGTATAGCTGCCTGGCAACATATAGGCTATAATTAATTTTGAAAACTGGAACACCTGATGAAGAACCTTAACAGAACAGCTAAACTATAAGAAATATGGAAATGGTACCTTTGCACCAAAGTTTATCAATCTGGCCAACATTTTCTATTGACGTATAAAAATCGAAGATCAGGATCATCTGATGAAGAATTGCAAGAGATAGCTACAGTTAATTATTACATATATGGAAATGGCGCACCTTAGCAAATGTCGTTCAACCTAATGAGCATTTTCTACTGACGACGTATAAATATGTGCGGACACGGGATAAGACAAAGAGGGACTCGGGGTGGGAGTGTTGGTACACGGGAAATTGTAGATAACGAGCAGATGAAGATCGTTTATTGAATGAAATATCACTTTTGATTCATTTTAACACCGTGACTGTACTACGAGTACCTAATATAATTGGATAACCTGAAATTTTGAGTAGGTACTGGAATTTAGGTTACTACAGTTTGGAACACAAAAATATTTTTCATCTAAGCGAAACTCACGCGGGCGAAGCCGCGGGCAACAGCTAGTTAATTAAACGCCTTTAGTCCACCCACGCGTTCGCATACGGCAACGAAACTTCAAAAAACTTGTCAGTTGGATGAGAGCGTTTCGTATATGCTGTGTCTCGTTCAAACTAAGCGAGATTAGTATAGTTGCATCCTTATCAGTACGTTCGCACGTAGCTGCGAAGTAGCTGTTACAATGACGACGTAGGCGATTCGCTAATGTCATGTTTCGCTTCGCAATGCGTCATGTAATCAGAAATCAATGCGATGCGACGTGCAAAAATATACACCAATATATTAAAATATAAATTCTTGATTTCATTCTACAAAACATGCCATATAAAAACCGGCAGTGTATCGCAGACGTTTCGCAATCGCAAGCGTTTCGCAGCGAATCGCTTTCGCATGCGAACGCGTCGGTGTACTAAGGGCGTAATAGCATGAAAAACTTTCTAGTTATGGAAATAGTAAATATTTGCAATACACTAGCAACACAAATGAAACAAAATGGCTGCTGTTTTCTGTAGCGCGTGAATTTAATTGTTTTTAATAATTATTATTATTGGAGTTTGAGAATGGTTAATAAATGTTGTGCTATTAGAGGTTGCAATAAAGAAATCATACCCAGGTTGTGGGATTTCCTTCCACGGGTAAGTTTTCATTTCTGGTAGTAGGGTGACTACATAATAATTATAAAGAAAATAAATGTATCCTAACAAAGATTTTTTTTTCAGATTACCGCAAATATAGAATTAAGAAAAAAATGGATTGGGATGATTCGTGGGAAATTAACTAATAACTCGTAATATGTAGCTTACATTTCCAACCTGAGGATTACCGGGCGGATTATTAAACTAGCTTTACGCTGCTGCAAGGAGAGAAGTATTGGGCTCAGACGCCATATCTGAGGATGATCTGAGCGACATAACAATAGGGCAGTTATTAAAATCCTGCAAAGTAACAGGTAGATTCAGTGGGTCGCCACCAACGTGAGTTACCAGGTGACTCAAAACCCTATACATACGGGTCTCGGGGAATTGGGTGAAATGGTCCCATGAGTGGACTGATCACCCGTCTATGCGCTGGCGTCCCCAATAAGTAAATAAAATAAACAATAACGTTTAAGTTATTAAATAAATCGTTTTTTTAACTTGAGTATTATTTTACTTAGTTTATAAATAGTACTATATTTTATTGAACCTATGGAATAGCTACATATTTTTCTAGTAGCGTAATTGTAGGGGCGTAAGAGCGCAAACGAGCGTAATTTTGACTCACACACAACTCACGAAAGTAGGCTCAATTGCCTTCACACTGACTCATGATATGTGACATGTGGTTCACTGGTCCTCAGAATTTTGTTTAACATGGTCACCCTCGTCAGAAAGGGACGCGCCACGATTTCGAGCCTCTCTTTCGGCTCGCGTTTCTAGTCTCAGTGAACCTTCCAGTTGTACAAAGTACTTACTACTTCCATGGTACATCAATTCCAACAAACTATTTTTAATTATAACTGTCTATACCATGGAAGTAATAAGTACTTCGTATGTACAATATGGCTATTCTCTGTAACCAAACCCTGATTTTTTTTTATAATTTTTTTAAATGAAAACGAAAAAATTGTATGGAACTATAGATTTGATTTCTATTGCGTGATGTGATGTCTACTACACATTAAAAACTAAAATGTCATTGTTGAACGAATGATTGTGGTGATGTGAATGAATGGAATGAATAAAATAGTTCCGTTTATGTCATGTCATGTGTCATTGTGTCATGTATGTCATTCTCTCTCAATCATTTTGTTCGCACGCCTCATCGGCGATGCGCGTGAAATTGTGATGGCATATTTTATCACTTTTGTAAACTTCCCATTTTTATGATATTTATGTGGTCAATAGTCTTGGTAGTATAATTTAATCTTATTTATTTCATTTCCGCAAAAATGGCGAATCAATCTCAAAAAATTGTGTATAAACTCGTTTTGACGGGAGGTAAGATTATTTTCGCATTTACATGTCTCTATAATTTTATTGTCTTTTCAGATCTTATTGCAAATTATTAATAATTTTAGTGCCTTTAATTATCAAAGTTAATTTAGGTTCTGAATCTTTACTTAGTCAAATATTTTCATTGAAAACGTTAATAGGCTATTCAACACGTGGGTTTATTGGAATATTGTACCTATCTATCCAGTCTGAATAGGTGGATTTTTTTAACCAGGACCTTGCGGTGGCAAAACTACGGGTCAGTCTCGTCTGTGCACTTTCTTCGAAAATCTAGGATGGAAGGTAAGGCTCAACAAAACCATATATTTTAAATGTGTATTGTATTGCTGTACATAACTTTAAATTATCTGTAAGCATATATAAAATAATATTTCTCTCTATTTACCCGTAATTTACCCCATTTCTTTTACGCACAAAGTGCCTAATTCTCCAAATAAAATTCAAATTTCTATGCTTGATCAGTAAATTTAAAATGTGTCAAATTATCTAAATAGTATTACCAATTGGCTTTTTAACTATGTGGTTGTTAATGTTAAAGTAATATTGTCAAAAACATAATTATCTTCTTGTATGGTTCCTGTTCTATTGAGGTTATGGTTTCTCCAAGTGGAGAAGTAAGACACCGTTCCACATTGTGTTTATTTCCAGGTGTTCCGGGTGCCGGAAACGGCTACCGTCCTTCTCAGGTACGAAGTGTTACCTTCACCACTTGAAAAGGGTGCATGTTGAAACAAAAGTTTCAGATTATTACTTTACGTTCATATTGATTTCATTCGATTGTGATGTTCATGAGAAAAATTCAATTTTCTAATAATCAAATCCTTGATTTAGAAGTGGTACAGTTGGACAATGGTCAATTTATTACTCCATAAAATAAAATTTTACAAAATTTTATTTTATTGTCTATTGTCAATCCCTTACTTTAAATCTTCAAGTTATTACCTAGTTCTGTAATAGGTATAAGTAAATTATTATCTATTGAACCATTTTTAAATCCAGTATTTACTTTAAAAACAGTTGAATATACTCTTATACCTAATTGTCCTGTGATGTTTTGGATGATGCTATACTGTAATAGGTATCATTATACTTTTTTAGTGTCCATAAATAAAATCTTATTTATTTATTTTCACATTCACATATAGCTTCTTTTGATAGGACTCTCTGAATATCTCATGAAGTTTTAATTAATCCGTGTATGATTTAGCTTCTTTTGAGTGGACTTGAAAGGGTTAAATCAATTTGAATGTAAATTTTAAATCTGAATACAATTTAATGAGCACTTGACATGAAGTATATAATTTTACATACAGTTCTTAAACTCACTTTTGCATGTTGATTTGACGCAGCTGTGATGATTGGTACAGGACCAAAAGTGATATGCTATAAAATGAAGATATGGATATTGTTATGATTTGTTTACTTAATATAAAGGAATCCAATGAACTTTTGTTGTGATAATGCGTGCTATTCCATGTACTTTAGTTCGAAATAGCTGCTTGCATTTGAATATTTAGGTGACTCATTTATTAGCATGCTAATGTTATAATAATTGATGTATCTTGACTCGTATGCCAATTGGCGTAATGCATTCGTATTATATCTTCGTATTATATGTCTACATTATTTTATGATAATATTGATGATAAAAAATAACTACTTATAGGTACTTATAGGTATATATTGAACTCAATAGACATAATTTTACATAAATAGGTACTAAAACCACAAAGTAGTTAAAAGGGTACAGAGGGAAAGCTTCATACAAGCGCTTCAAATAAGTACACTACTACAAGCTTGAACGCGCGAGGTGCTTACGCACACACGCACTGTCACGTACAGTGCCAAACCGGTTCAAACTGGCCTTGCGCCACTCGGCGGGGTGCGAAATGTCAGGCTTCGCGTCGTGGGTTCGCGCTTTCGCGCAGCGTTCTCGATTTGTTCCTTTTTCGGCCGCGCGAGGTGCTTACGCACACACGCACTGTCACGTACAGTGCCAAACCGGTTCAAACCGGCTCGGCGCCACTCGGCGGGGTGCGAAATGTCAGGGCTCGCGCAGTCGTGGGTTCGCGGCTTCGCGCAGCGTTCCTGATTTGTTCCTTTTTCGGCCGTGTCGTTTTGTATTTAAAATAGTAAACAAAATGGTTAAATCAATATGACACCAGTGTTATCTATGTGAAGTTAAGGAAAAATACTGACACGTATCAGAGTCTATAAAATAGATACTAACATTGTATTTATTTTTCATTATTAAAAAATTGCACTGTTTGCTTAAATAATTATATAAAACATAAAACTGTCCACGGGATCGAGGCTCCGGGACGTGCTAGTATAACAATAATTTCGTATCGTAAGTGCCAAACAACAATACAAATCAATAGGTAGGTATCTTTTTCCCCGCGGATTGACCACAGGTAGGTATATGTATAAACATAGTACCTAGCAGCGTCCTATCCTAATAATATTGCGAAAGTGAGTTTATTTTGTTGGTTACTTCTTCACGCTTTATCTACTGAACCAATCTTTCCTGAAATTTCTGCAAATACATAGATATAGTTAGATAATAGTACTAAGCAGGACATAGAGGCACCTACCTTTCATTCCGAGAAAAAGCACTGTTCCCGTGGGAAATTCACGCGTAGCGTCAGTGGCATGAGCAAAGCTTGTTTTATATAATACGAAGATTTATGTCCCAGATGATTGACTTATATACATAGGTAACTATATAGGTGACTAATTACCCTTCTATTTGTGATTGAATTATCCTAGTATCATAAATGCGAACATATACTTTGTTGGAGTAGGTATACCTACCTATGTTCCGTTTTTTGTGCCTGAGCGGCTAAAAGGATTTCAATAAAAGGTATAGATATAGATTGGATCTTGGAGAAGAATATAGGCACCTTCCTTTTAAAAACGTTTTTGTGATTTTTCAAAAACTACTAATCCAATTTGCATGGAGTTTTCGCTATTCGCCTCGAAATACTCCGTAGTACAACTTAAGTGACTAAGTACAACTTTCAATGTTAAACTGTTTTTCTTTCAATATACTAAAAATAGAAATAATGTTTTTTTTCAATAACCAAGTGACAGCCCTATAAGAATAGGTATGAATTTTGTCGTCTCTAAGGAAGCTTTCCATCTGTATAGTTTTTAGTAATCTGTGCTAAAACTTATGAAAAGTATCTTTCTATAACTTGCATATTTAACTTTTTGAGGCTCCAGGTGAATTAATTCTCTAAATAAATATTGGCTATATAAACGAATGAATACATCATATTTGTTGAATGTACATACATAAGCCATAATCAAACGGTATTATTAAACTTGCTTATTTATCTGAATTCGCCAAAAGCAATACCTTCCTATTATGATAACAAGACGAAACACATGAATACATTATCGTATGCATTTGCTGAAAAATAAAAAATAGGCCATTAGAAAGCAGCCGCAAAACGCAACAGTATGTTTATTGTTTGCCGTTCTCTTGCCAAAATTCAGATTACTGGTTCTCACACCATTATGCCTCGAAAATAGAAATTGTGATCACGGTCGCGTGGTATAGACCTTGGTGGCCCCTTGTACAGTCGCGGACAAATAAAATCTTACGGGGTCAGGTTTATCTACCTCCGACTCCGACTGTACATCTTGTATTATCTTGTTTCCCGTATACGAATATTGAACTAAGTATTTAACCTTCATACGCAAATAATACTAGATTTTGTTTTGTCTGTCCGCAAGTCCTGTTTCTATTTAGGCGAGCCCATTCTCCGCTGTATTATCACATTATGACACATAAATTAGCGACCAAGTCCGTCTGAAAAGCGTAATAAACGTTTTCATGAGTGGCTTCCAAAATAACCAGACGATATTTTCATTCATTTCTTTGAATAGCTACCTAACTTCATTTCCTAGTTGAAATAGAGAAATTTAAGTAGAGGACAAGGCTGTAACCAAATTTTTGTGGCTTTAAAAAAATATTATTTCTATATAAGTCATAAAGTTCACACATTGTATTCATGACTTGCTCTCTCTTCTGCGGACTTTATTGGCATCAGCCAGAATTTTTGCTACGCCTTATGATATTTCTATTTTCTTTTATAGAGCCGATCCTCTAAAGGTGTGCCTTATGACGCAATTTATCACGTGAGGTAGGTCAAGTTTATGCTAAGTAAGATGCTGTTCGTTCAGGAATAATACGAGTAGTAGTGTCCTTTTTCCTGCCACTGCTGCTGATGTTATGACTGATACAAAATTGTTAGTGTTGATAACAGATAACCTTATACGAATTGTAATACTTCTTTTTGTTTTGGAATGTTAGTCCGATGTCGGTGATATCTTCGATCGTGTCTAGCCGATTTGTTTATGTAGGTAAACCACATTGGTGGCACTAATACCTTTGCTATCATCTGACGACGTGATATCACGGTCCTGCACTGCAGAATGTGTCTGCTGTCGTCATAGGGCAGAGATGTCACACCGTGTCCCTGCCAAGCTCATAGGTGCGGAAGTCCGCAAACCACAGATTCCGAAAAATTTAATCGATTGCGCAACAAAATAAAATAACATTTGTTCGGTAACGCGCTTTTATTTCGGATCGGTTGTTCTACGGTTCCGCGACGTCACGTGCCCGTTTATTTTCGATGCAAAGCTTTCCTCGTGAACGCTGACTTACTAGGTCTTGCAGCTTGCGTATCTTTAATCGCGGTCACGTGGTTCTTTTTACAATAGCCTAGCCTATATGAAACTCTGATCTGATCAGTAAAAATAAAACAGTAATCTCAAACATAAAAATACGGGTTCCGGTTTTCATATTCGCTATACTGGCTTCGCGTGAGACACTAACACAACAGAACAGCGTGATTCAAAATACTCAAAGAAACAAAAATAATCTTCTAATCAGGGTTGCCAGATGGAATTTTCTATTTCTCCCCAAAATTAAAATTATATTTCTCCAAAACGATACTATTTTCTTTAATTTTACCCAAAGGCCCAACCGTTTTTTTCCCCTTGTGTTCCTAACGGCTGATGAGGTTTTTTTTTTCAAAAACAAGATTGAAGGAATTCAATGCAATTATTACCTGCAAATTTACTATTAGTTTTATACTAGTATTAATTTTATTTAAATACTTACTTCTCTGTACCTACTATTTTTTTGGAAGTTGAAATAAATGAGCATATTATTAAAATAAATCGGAACCAGAAACGTACGAACAATTGAACGTTCGAAAACGTACAGAGATAGTCTACGTTCGAGAACGATTGTAAAATTAAACGTGTTCTGGGCCCTATTTTGAAAAGTATGACATACCGCCGAAAACGAATAGACTATTATTACAAGCTCGCACCCGTCCTACTATGTCACTAAAAACATAAAAGCCGTATTTTTGAAATCACTCGTCTAGCAATGTTGCCAGTGACATGAAAATAATGCAAGAAATAATTTCTGCTCCATTCTACGCAACGAAAACCGAATCGGTAACAAATCGTAAAAAAAATGTTCGTAAATTTTCAATCAAAGAAAAACGAAAACTCAGCGTTAAACGGAACGCAAAAATGAAATTCACTAATGACTCCATCTATATTCGTATCCGGTTGTCTCTATGTCATCTTATGATTTTTATCAAAATGTATCTGACGAGTGGTCTAGACCACTCGTTGCGTAATTATTCGACATAGACAATTCAAAAATACGGAATAATCGATATCGAATGAAAAATCATTCGGCTAACGCTTTTTTTGGTGAGTCACACTTTCAAAAATAGGGCTCCTGGACGTTTGTAACATGCATGTTCGTTTCATTACAATAAGAAAGGAGGCGGCCCAAACCCCAAAAAAAAGGTGTTTTAAACCTAAAAAAAAAAAATACCCAAAATTCTCCACGAGATTTATTTTTTTCTCCAAACCTTTCAACTCCTTCTCCCTAAATTTCTCCAAGAGTCAAATTTTACATCAAAAACCCAAAATTGCGAAAAAATACCCAATCTGGCAACCCTGCTTCTCATTAGGCACAAACCCCAGATTCGGAATACAATCTCTATAAATTACGTCTGTTGTGAATCATTTACAAGAAAGGACGCCTCTCCGGTTTTCCTTTGAATAATAGATTTTTCCACCCGCATAATCTGCTTATAAAAAAATAGTATTAACTGTGTATGCGAATAGGGGAGCTGAGAGGGTGTGCACTGGGCATTATGAGGCTTCACTAGCTTCACTATATCGTAACACGAGTGGTAATGTGTGCCGCTGCCGGAATGACGAGGCGAGTGCTAGTCCGTTCACGGTCAAGATCACGGCATGCTAGGAACAATAAGTTTACATCGACATGGGCCGTACAGTATCTGTTGATACCGACACACGAAGCAAAACCAGAATAAGATTCTTAAAAATTTCCAAAAATTTCAAAATGAAGTTCTAAGTTGGAGTAGTAATGAGCAAGTAGTTTTAGACCACGTTTTAAATAAGACACTAGAGACAGCCTCACCAATTGATAAGGTGCTGAATATAGCTTTTCAATGTAGCATCTATAACCAATCAAAATCCTAAACGTTTCTCTTCAAAACCTGACCAACGCACTCATAAACTTGATGTCCTATCGATTCCTCTTGGTACTCAGCGTACTTGAAATATGCGAACGTGATATTAAATTGGGGTCGTTGAAATGTCCATGACAGTCTTGGCTTATTAATTTGCTGATTATACCTAGTTACGTTTTTTACTAATTTTACCTTTAGTCAGGTGTTCGTCAACGTGAACGGAAACGTGAGTAACGTGGGGAAAATATTTGCCGTGTCTGATATGTTTGTTAGCAATCTCATAAAGCGCAAACAGGGATTTGTCTCAAAGAATTAAAGTGTCAAATTCTGCAGAACTGTAAAAAATATCTAGCTTTTTTGAATAATCCTCCTTGGTTGTTTGTCATTGATTTTTATTGTAACGTTTCAATATTTGAGCGCTATCATTCATGATCATGAATGTGTTATTGAGGCAGATTGATACCGATTTCATCTCGATAGATCAAACTGCCGCCTATGTTGGTTCATTAAAATGGACGAATCTAGCATGTTCAGATATTTTCTTTGTATTGTGTGAGTTTAATCAATCGACAATGTCACTTACGTTTTTAATATAAGTAGTGAAGATTGAAGTTTATCATACAACTTCAATTTGCTTTGGAGATGAATGAACTGCATCATTTACTGAACTCTATGCCACTAAACAGTTGCGGGTTATAGTTTTTGTTAGTTACAAGTTGCCGCTTAGTCATGAAAACTAGATTGATTTTTTCCCCCGTCTAAATAGATTATTACTAGTCTTTTGTTTTCGCAACTCTACCATAGAGTTCATATGAATATAGCGTTATTTTTCATAATAAGCATGACGCATGTCCGGTTGTATTATAAATCGTAGCTTGTAGCAATTAATTAGTAGATTATGCAACAGTAAACTATGAAAATATTAAAGGTATTTTGAAAAAGATCTTGGTATATTTTTTTTTATTAGATTGTATGTGAATTTTGTGGGATTTCAATCACCGCTTCCTTCACTAGCTTTTTTTTATATAAATATCTAAGATGTGTATTTCTATTTGAATGATTGTCTTTATTAGGCAAATGTCTTTGATAGAGCTAAGAATTTCGTTTCGTTGGAGATAGTGGGATCTCTGCTTTCCTACTCTCTCGTGATCCTAATCGTCCTTGTATGTATCTTGGTTTTCAATGGTTTCAACGGCTGACGTCAATTCTCAGCTGTAAACACCGATTCTACGGGCGGCAATTGTTTGTATCTGTTTTGTATATCTTATCTCCATCTCTTTGAGCTTCTAAATTACCGGCGGTTACCGGCAGTTACACCATTCTTTTAGAAATTATCAATAAATTAAATTATATGAAGATTGTTATCATGATAATAGACATTGAAGTGGATATGCTGTTTGAGATTGACATTCACTCACATTGTGATTACGGCGGTGATTCTGTCACATTGAAATAAAAAGTTCTTCTGTGATGTGATGAATACTACTGATTGGCATTATGTTTACAAGTCTGTCATTTCTACTATAATAGAGACTCGTTAAAAAGGCAGTGTGCATGATAGCATACTATTTTTGAGCAAATGCTATCAATTCAAGCATACGTTAACGTACTCTTTACTTGAAATACTAGCACTGTTATAATTAACAATGTGAACAGCTCACGACACAAGACCGTATTCATTCTATTTAAGAGCACGTGTATCTTTACCATAACTACTTTCATGTAAATAACCAGCTTTGTAAATTTAAATTTGCGTGTCATCGTCATACGGTGTTACGTAAACTCTAAAAACTTGGCTTGTTTTTGTTATGGTTCTAGTACCTCTACATGATCAATATTGCAGAAATCTCTATTTCTAAGATTGACCTCGCACCCGTTTTATGTAACCTTTAGGTTTTTTCACGTCTCGGTTGAAAAAATGTAGGCCAGTAATTTCCACAAAAGCCCTTGTAATTAGAATAAAAAATACAAAGGGACTATATTAAGTTCTGTTGATTCTGATCAAATTGGAACAGTCACGTATTAACTGTTTTTTTGTTATATAGGCATGTACTTACTGCCTTGATTTTATATTGCTTTCCATTTCAATTGTCTCGCTTAATTATAAATGGGATTGTTTTCAATTCAAGTTATCGCAATAGCTAATACGTATCAAATTATAATATGAGCCTTGGATTTCAACATTACAGTGCTCAATTATAAATGTTTAATTCTATTGTACTGTATAAGCTAAAAGAACTTTCAGTATGCAGTGTTTTTGTTGAAATTTAGCAGAATTTCCGAGCAATATTAGTTGTGCCAACGACTGTAAGCGGTGCATCGGCTGCAGCTATAGCTCAGGCTCGGAAGGTAAAGTTAGCGGCAGTGGTGAGTGGTGGTGATGCTAGATCCATGACCATCAATACCAGGCATTTGTTGCAGTCGTAACAAGGACTGAATGAGAGCAGATTCTGTAACAGATCGAAGTGTTGTAATGTCAAAACGATCGTCACTCAGTTAGCGGCGTGAAAATTGGCAGACACAAAGATCGATCTAGATTCAAGAACATTACAAGTGGAAATTATAAATAAATATATCATCAAGACCATAAAAAATTCGGGCGTCATATGAACCATTCTTACATTTTTTGCGATGAGGTTTTTCATGCCATAAATTCTTCTCCCTCCCATTTTTGAGCTAGCCCTTTGATATTTTTACTTGGATTGGATTTATCTGATGAAGATTCTTCTACAGAGTTGTCTGTTAGTCTTTCCAAGAGGTCCCAGCTCAATTCTTTAAATTTGACATATTCTCGCGAGAGCTATTACTTATTGCTTCCACCCAGAGTAGAGTTTTAACTACCAATTTTATCCCTTTTGCTGTTTTAGTCATTGCAGCAATAAATATTGTACCTATTTCCTCTTGGCTATTACGATCTGTAACTCATTCTAAATCTCTCTCTCGGCCAGTCAGTCCTCCGCTGTCACTGCCAGCATTCGAGTGAATCGCACCGGTTTTGTATTCGGTCATTGAGTCGCGTCAACTGACATGTCATTAAGTGTCTTTTTGTTTCGCGCACTTCATTAGCAGCCATTGTAACGATCCATCCGATTATCTTCGCATAAAGCCTCGTCAAGCAGCTAATCAAGTAATGTCATTGTTTCCGTCTAAGGCTCACGTGTATTAATTGAACGCTTATGAGTGTCGTAAAATGATTTATTGGAACTCTATCATCTAGATATTTAGGACCTATGATCATGATAATAGTCTCATTAATATCTATGTCTTATCTAGAATTTTAATGTTATCATGGAGTAGAATGAAACTTATTTAAAAAATATGATCTTTTCATGGAATAATTTGGGGATTTTTTAGAGTACAGGAATAACCCGAATCGTCATAGTCAAAATAAATAGAGGAGGAGGATTTTTTGGTACCTGCACCACAACTAAATGCTTGATAATCAGTCGTCAGTCGCAATAATAGTGCCTGAATTCAAAGTTTGACACAGCTTTATTGATAGCATAATAATGTTACTTACATATATTGTTTTGTAGGTTTACAAAAGTCAGTCAGCATCTAAAATTAGTAATTAGTAATTCTATGACTTCTATCAAAACGTACGTGCCGTGGTAAGAGATTCAAGAAACTGTTTCTTTAATTTTTATCATCTAATTCTTGGGTTGTGAACGTGAACAACAAATTAATCGAGTTGCTTAATAATTTCTTAACGATCTAGATAATTGATCGATGCTCGTATGCATCCGATTTTAAATACTGGTTCTTGATTTTTAAAAGTGTATTAATCACCTTTTTGATTCCATTACTGGTTTGTTGCATGTGTTTTTTATCATTAATAGGTTCTCAGTTATATATTAGTTGTTGTGTTCATTGATGAAGAATAGTACCTCCATAGTAGTCAGGTAGGTATTCATTGTGTTGTGAATGTGTAAAACACGCGTTTTGACACTCGTCAATTGTCCATATCATTGACGTCATCGGAGGCGTGTTGTGTTGGGCAACAACCATGTTGATCTTGCCAACAACTGAACATATGTATAGCTATTATGTTGTATTAGAAATAAAACGCCAAAACTAAATTTTCCTTTCTAGATTTTTCTTGATTAGCCCGAAAATTTTACATCAAGCCATAGATTTGCTTGATTTAAAATTTGCGGGCCAATGGGCAGATGGCCGGTGCGGATTCGAAGCTAGTAATTTAAATCTATTTATTTATTAGATAAGTATATAATGCCTATAAAAAAAATTATATGCCGTGTTAATTATGTTAAAAATATATTCGAAAAAAAAAAGAGTTTTCCACATAATGACACTACACAAAGAAGTCTACAAAGCCAAGTCAATTCAGCTGTAATTTCGAATTCAGTGTATAAACTTGGAATACTTTCAACCTTGGTGGTTGTTTAAATAGAATGAAAATGGAAACGAATAAAAGCTGTAATTTGTCTCCGATGAGTTATGTGAATTCGTTCAGCGCACGAAAGTTGACAACCCGGTACAAAACACGCGATAAGGAAATATACTGCTTCCTCGTTATCTCCAATTTATGAATTGTAAATGCACCAAATTTCCACATTTTTAGGGTTCCGCAGTAAACATAGAGCCCATAAAGTTTGGCCATATGTTCTTTCCCCATTCTGTCTATCCGTAATTTAGCTTAGAAACTTTCGGTCTAGACGTGTGCGCCGCGCCGCCGCGCCGCCGCCGCCGGTCATTTAGGCCGCGCCGCCGCCGCCGATGATTTTTCGGCGTGTAATCGGCGTGATTTATTGTATATATTTTTATATTAATTTTGATTTAATTCACATTATAGTATTATATTGTAAAGCTTCATATTGATTTAAAACTCTTGAAAGAAGTTATAATACTCGTAAGTCGAAAAGTACGCACTACGTAGGTAGTTATGTATGTACTAAAATATAATAAGATTCATTGTAAATCAATAGGTGGTTACTTGTTTGTAATATTAACAATAGATAAAGGGTTCATAGCCCGTCCACCCAAAATAGGTCAGGCCGGGGCGCTACTTGAGATTTGTCAAAAATACTACGTGCAAATTGTTCCCAATTCCAATAAACAACAACGCAGCCCTTTCTTACTGTTACAAGAAAGCGGACCTATGGCACAGGGAAAATTCATAGAAACGGGACGTCATATATACCTACTATGTACGTCAACGTGTGGGTCTTCATAGTCAACGCGTCCCAATCCGCAAACCTACGGGGGAGAAGTGCGGGGTGCGCAGGGGTAAGCCATATTGCGGTAGGGGCAGGGAGTTTCCTTTCTGTACGTAGTACTTATATGCTTCCTTTCTGTGCCTATGGAAAAGTTAATTAATTCCTTGAATTTAAAAGTTTTGAAAGTGTTCTAAAAAACTTGTTTGGGTCTAAATTCAACAAAATGGATACTACACCAGAGTCCACCAGAATGATGAAACAGTCTTAAAGAAACAAAAAGTAACTAAATTGAAATACAATCACTGTTTTAAAGTTCAAAAAACCATAAATATTGGAAACATTTTGGCAGGCTTGTGCTACTTAAAGACGGAAAGAAGAGGCACGTCTTAACTGAACAAGTGTTTTGTAGAGTTTGCTTGTCCAAAAAAATTGATTGTAAGTATACCAAAAAGAAGTTAATAATGTTGATTTTTAAGATGATTTAGATTATCATATCGTTGTGTGAGGTTTGGACGCTCATGCTCAAAGAAGAGCCAACTTTTAGTAGCGGAGTGTAGAATCTACCGGAAAATCCTCGGCCCTGTCAAGAAGCCAGACGGAAGCTGGAGAGTCCGGAAAAATTCCAAAATAGAAGAGCTGGTGAAAGAGCCGAATATAAACTGAGCGTGATGAAATCACAGCGTCTGCGCTGGCTTGGTCATCTCGAGAGAATGAAGGAGGATTGTGGCGTCAAATCAGCCTACCTGGAGAAAGAAACATACGCCCAAGCTGGCGCCCCATTTAGATCGCTGAACATTTCACTACGTGGAGGCCGATCTAGGGACCGGGAGCGGTCAACTGGCGAGCCACCACAGCGCAGAATAGGAGTCTATGGCGCTCTCTCGTATCGGAGGCCAAGATCCTCTTAGGGGTCACTGAGCCAGCGGAACAAGTAAGTAAGATGTTATAAATATTAAAAAAAAATATTTTCTTACTGTAGATTATTAAATTAGTTTATAAGTGAAACAATTGTTGATTTTTAATAAAAATATTGTGATTATACAAGCACATTGTTTATTTTTTTTTACATTTTCAGCCACGCCGATTTCACGCCGATTACGCCGCCGCCGCCGACTATTATACGACTAGACGCCGCCGCCGGTCTGGTATAAAGCGGCGCACATGTCTATTTCGGTCTAAAAATTTAAATCGCGCAAAGAAAAAAGTAATCTTTAAAAAAAATGAGCTTGATACGTCAGTGTCATTGCCAAAAACGCGCTTATGGCTTTACCCAATGCTTTACCCAAACACTTAAGTTATCAATGAAATGACCCCTCACTACTCAACGTTATAAAAAAAACCAGTAACAACCGGTGATTTCCGATAAAATTATATAAAACTTTGTCGTTATTAAATTGCCCGAACAAATGTATAGTTTTATAATAGCTGAGGCCTATAATAGCTCCTCTACGTCTGTCATCTCTATGAAACTTTTATTCGATGTCTGTTCGAACAGACGTCCTTGGCATTCAAGAATTCAATAATAGGAACAGTTGGTAATAATGAATTTAAAACTAAGACTAGAAAGAAAACAGGAAAACAATCTAGAAGTTTTTTTACCTTGGATATTTTTCTAGCGTAATTGTTTTAAATGTTACTTTCTATTGCTCGTGTAAAATGAAATTGTCGCCTGTGGTGTGTCACTGGTAATAGAGTTTAATGTTATACCTATCTATTTCTTACCATATTGTATTGTATAATGATAACAATGGTTATTTATTTCATTTGAGTTCATGGTCACATCATCACATGCGCACTTTATCATGTAGTAACTGAAAATTGTGTCGCATATGGAATTTAATTACTATATTGATAACTTCTTATGTTACTCTGTTTATTACAATTTAAAATGCAAATATATTAATAAATTAATTACAGGTATTCTAAGTACATAAAGAAAAAGTAATTGTTATAAACACTTCTTACAATTCTTTTTTATGGTTGTAAAAAATATTACTTAAATCTTTTTTTATTACTCAGAAAATTAAATAAATTTATTGAAAGCCATTGTAATTTTGTAACTACAATGGCTTTCAATAAATTTAATACTTATTATAGTAATAAAAGTGATTTTCTTGTGTTGTAAACCGTGAAAATGATCGTACTCAAGTGGCCTTCATAAATTTCTAGCGACTCTTATAGGGAAGCGGGTAATTGCGTTTTTTTTAAATATAAGAATTATATTATAAAGAATTCCTCCACGGGAAATAGGCGTGATAATAATTGTAATAAATATGTTAATCGTTATGAATGTTCATATATTGTCAATATTAACAGTAATTTTAAAATTACATTTTACCTATATAATAATTTGAAGTGTAGTTAATAGAATTCTGTGGCCGAGATCATTAACATCTCTAGCTGTCACGGGTTACGGATATAGAATTATTTTTTTCTACATCTTAAAAACTTGTTTTGATTACGTAATTTTCCGCCTAATTAGCCAACATCCGCAAAAAACAGAAAAATAACATCGGTAATTTCTGTCTTACATCGACACATTGGACAGTTGCTAAAAATAAAACCTGCTGATAGTCTGAAGGCTACCGGCGGCCCTGGCCGAGGACAAGCCCAAAAATATGGTATTGTACAAATAAATAAAGCACGCCCTCTAAGATGACACCTGTCACTCAACCGTGCTCTAGGGTTGCCAAATATAAAGTATGCGACTGCGGCGGTCAATGTGTTACTACATCCTGTGCTTTTTATCATAACATAGCACATTCCCTGTAAACTAAACATAAACCAATGAAAAATAACAAATACGTATTATATTTCTGCTCTTTCCTACAAATATTTCTTGGAGTGCAATTTGAAAAATACTATATCGGTAAACAAATGTTGACAAATCCTACCTTTGCAATATTTACAAAAGCATTTTTCTATTCTTTCTATATTTTATATTGTCATTAGTTTACAAATTGTTTACAAGTTTACATTTACAGGTGGAAAAATTCATTACCGCCACGTGTAGTGTAGTGATATAATGGTAACATTGTTTGTCAGATCTAAACTGTTTTCCTTTTAGAGGTGTTATGAATATATCGTAACCGTTATCGAGAACATGATTTTAGAGAAAATATCATAATACGAATATATTAGGTTCTTAGCTATCTGAGTAATCGGTTATCCGGTAACAGTTATATATCAGTCACCTCAAATAATATTAGACCCTAATATAACACCTCTATTTCCTTTTCATAATCATTTTACAGCATAGGTGTAACTGAGTAAAACCTCGATCACTCAGCATTATCGGTATTTAATTTCAGCCTAACAAGGCTCTCAGACTTGCAGATGATCAAATCATTTGATCTAATTGTCAGGTCCTATTCACTGATCTAGTTGGTAACAAGTTCGGATCATATTAGTAACTAGATATGATCACGTTACAAGAATTACAAGACTGTTGCTGTTGCTTGGGGCCTGAAACCACCGGTAATAGGATATAACCAGATCTTTGATATGATAATTACTTCGAGCACAGTAAATGTCTGTGTCTAAGCAATTTATTCCAACGACGTCTCAACTTCTTAAGTATTCATTCGTTTTAAGTAGATTCTTTATAAAATCTTTCGTTTCATAAACCACTTTGATAACGAATTGTATAATTAAATAAATCTGAGCTGCTACTTCATACTTTGGCCTCTTTATAATAATGTTTACATCACTATCTATCTAGTTAAATGGTACGTTAGGCCTACTTATATTGAGGACTTTTATAATCTATGACCAATATTAAACCCAGATTATTCTAGATTCGCTGTCTTGTCCAAATCCATAAAACTAAAATGGTATATGAATATATGGGATGTGTCTGCGTACGTGATTTGCTATGTGATAATAGTTTTATAGTCCAAAAGTTTACACTTGGCAAGAAATTTGTGCTGTGGTGATAGGTTGTTAGCATCATAAATATTAAATTCTACGTACTAAATTCGTGGACGTTAATTTATACTTTCTTAACTAATCTTTTCCCGCGACATCCCTTGTCACATCGCGGTCTGCCGCGAAAGGGGTTCCTCTTGTCACAAATGATATAGGTACTTACCTATTTATACATCTTGCCTGCCTTGTCTTTTTGCCACATTTTTCTAAAAGTGTTTATCAGAAAACGATAAAAGACTAGGTACTTTGTCTGACCCTGTTCAAAGACTCCTCCAATTTATTTAACCCAGATTTTAATTTAATTACCCTTGTACTTTGAATTTAACATGTGATTTTCAGTACAAAATAAACACATTCCAAATGTCATTGCAATTTTGTTAATTATGTGACGTAGCGCGAAAATTTCAAAATTCCTGACCGTAACATTAACACATTCATTCGGTTCAGCTCATTGACACCTACTTATTTAGCATCTTGTGACGTCTTTAACCAGTATATATTTATTCTGTACCAGTACCAAGCAGAATTGTATAATAAATAATGCATTGACGTAATTTCATGGGAGGTAACTAAAGTATGTTCTTCCCATTATCTGAAGTTTAGTAATAACGAGTATATTGACACTTTTCCTTATTAAAATATTAAATGTTTTAAAACAAGGCTAAGTAATTACTTTACCCGTTTTTACAGCATCAGAAATTTAAGTTTTCTTGCGATGTTAGCGATAGTAGTATGAAATACATAAATAATTTTGAGGACTGCCTTCAAGAATGGTTTTCTTTATGCAGAATTAACTTCAGCCGTAGGAATGACTTCATGTCAGCTTCAATGACGTATATTAAGATTAAGAATGCTAATAAAAAACCAACCAACGCCCCTCGAATCCTGTCACGCCGGGCCATTGCCCTTTTTGGCTTCAGGCAATACGCCACTCCGTATCAGATATGTTACCACGTTTGATCTTGGCTTCATTTCAATTGTTATAGTAAAGGTCATTGCCCTAGAAAGTTTGGTAATGCTGTTTGACCAGACGGTTTTTACACTTTGGACGTACTTAATCAAAATAAGTTGTTTGTTAACACCAAAATAGGTACAGATTCAGAGAAACCTGAATCTATCAGAAATTTCAACCCTATCTAACAGAATCCTATCTCGGGTTTCTCTGCATTTTACTATACATAATTGAAGTAAAATTCTTCGGGCAAGATTGTGGTCAAGAGCAAACCCATCTCGTATAAGAAAAAATTTAGAGTTATAAACTTGGATTTTTTGAAAAGCTTAGTTTATATCGAGTTTGAAATAAAGTCTACTTGGGCAAACAAAATTTTAGCTAATAAGTGGTATCATCTTACCTCGTGTGAAAGGGGCAAATTTATAAACATCTTTCCATCTTTCTCTTAGGTTTTCCCTAGCCAGCATATTGACAAGATAATTTCCTTTGTTACAGCAACAAAATTCCAAGAGAACCTTCTGAAGACCATGGTCCAGATTGAGAACACATTCTTCGAGTTGGGCAGGACGTGTCAGAAGAACTGCCTCATCATATGTGATCGAGGGGCGATGGACGCTAGTGCATGTGAGTGTCTGCTTGACATCAAATCTTATCTTTTTGGGACATCGGATGTTCTTTGTAATACGCCAAAACATATTGGCATAGATAAAGAAATTCCATTGGTAAACTAGTTCGCAGTTTGTCCACTAAAAATGTAGTAGTAGTTCATGGAATTCTTTTTGTTAGGTGGGCTGGAAACATAGTCATTCTGAAACCTATCAGTTAGCAGACTGTCCGATGGCAACGCAATCTGTCTTCATAAACGTACCTTCCTTACCACGGGTTTCATCTTTCTTAAGGCCTCTCTTCACGGCTCTTAATCAGGGCCGATTTTGGGAGCAGGCTTTGCTTGAAAATCCAATATCAAATAAAGTCCGTAAATAGCTTTTACATAAATTCGTAGACCGACTGATTTATATAGAGGCAATCTACGGATTTCTGAGCAAAGCTTTACGGATTTTTAAATATTGGATCTGGCAACACTGCTCCCGATATCGGCCCTGATTAAGGGCCGTGAGCAGACCTTTACGATGAATAAAGTCGAGTACCTAGGCGACATTGACGCGCAATATATTAAGCTATCTCACTCACTTCTACTGACCAAAGCGAAACGGAATTATCGTGTTTCTCGCTCATGTAAACTGTACTCATGTACTGAGCAAGAATGTTCGTCAATGTTGCCAAGTGGACAAGTCTTAAGAGAGAAGTAGTACATGAAGCATACTTCTTTCCATGGGATACGAACCCTTGATTTGACCTCCATGTCTAGCCAGCGTCTACTGCGATTTCAACAAGTTATTCTTAGTAGCTTTGATAATAAAATAATGAAAGAACTCATAATCTATACATATAATAAAACAGTAAAAATATTTTGTCTGTACATTTAGTATTTTTGACTGAAATGGATAGAGGGACACTTAAAATAAATAATAGAAAGCAAAAAAAATTTTTTGGAATTTCATGTCTGTCTGTCTGTCTGTATGTATGTATATGATCACGCTAATCTCCGAAAGTACTGAACCGATTTGAATGAAACTTTTTTTGTTGTATAGCTATTAAGCCTGGGCAACATTTAGGCTATAATTTATTTTGAAAACTGGTACACCTGATGAAGAACCTTAACAGAACAGCTAAACTATAAGAAATAATAAGAATTATGGAATGATCACGCTAATCTCCGAAAGTACTGAACCGATTTGAATGAAACTTTTTTTGTTGTATAGCTATTAAGCCTGGGCAACATTTAGGCTATAATTTATTTTGAAAACTGGTACACCTGATGAAGAACCTTAACAGAACAGCTAAACTATAAGAATTATGGAAATGGTTCCTTAACAAAAGTCGTTCAACATAATGAGCATTTTCTGATGACGTACAAAAATTGAAGATCTGGAACATCTGATGAAGAACTGCAAGAGACCAGCTACACCATAACATATATGGAAATGGCGCCTTATTAAAAGTCGTTCAACCTGATGAGCATTTTCTGCTGACGTATAAAAATTGAAGATCTGGAACATTTGATGAAAAGCTCCAAGAGAGATTTTTCATCTAAGCGAAACTCACGCGGGCGAAGCCGCGGGCGACAGCTAGTTTCTTTTATAAAGATTGCTTTCATGAACAATGCTTCTTGTCCTTTTGCGTTCACACAGGCTTTTCCCGGATGTGTACGTTCACGAGAACGTTTTGGAAGAAATTCTCTTAAAGGTAGATTCCGCATCAACACACTCCATTGTGTGGGCAAGCAGAAATGGCTTTGGGAAATTTGTATCTTGTGTACAACGGGGAGTGGTGTTTTTATTCCATAATCCACATTAGGTATTGTTATACTTGCCAGGCCTAGGAATAGAAAGTAAGAGTTGGTATTTATTGACTCTGTCTGACCACGATGTCGATTCTAATCGTGTTTCAATAGTAATGCTTATTTCACATCAACACCCTGATCATCAGACATTCTCCGACAATAACCGGCTAAACCGGATTGTTCTTAATTTCTTTTATTTTAACATTGTACCTCTAACACCAGGATTAACCTGGTGTAAGGGACAAGAGGTCTTACAGCGGAAAAAACGTGCTGAGCGGACAAAGCTAAAATTACATTATCTGCTTCCAAATTTATGATACAAATATGTTTAGAAAAACACTTATCGTTGTACTATATCGGACTTAGTCTGGGTTACAGAGGGCAACGAAACAACCTCACATCTATTGCCAGAAATTCGTAAAAGATCAAAGAATAGTCAAATACAGAAGAACAACGCTTTTGTTTGTCTTATTTCATTTACTGAAATGGAATTCTTCACTTGTCCACGTTTCTCGCCCCAAAAACATATATATTTCTTCTATGATTCCCATAAATATCCCTAAAATGACGTTGCAAGTTGCGCAATTTCATTATTTCTGTATTATTCTTATTTTATGCAACAGTTTTGGCATGGTACAACTGAACTATTAGCAATATTTAGCTCTGAGAGCTACTAGTCTGGCAATAAATTACTTTTATGTGACATTTTCTTTAGCACATGGGTACTTAGTATTGTTAAGCCAGTAAAAACACAATTTATATAAAGTAATTCTATATGAGTTCTATTTGTGTTTGTTTTAATGGTCATAGGACTTCCAACTAATTTGGAGACAAAAACTTTATTACAATTTCTCGCGCTTTAAACACATAACCATGATATTCTGCAAAGTTCCTGAAACGTCAGCCGCTATTAATAAATAAAATAAGGTTCGTGTTAAGTCCCGTTAATATCACCCGTTCATCATCATCTTAAGTTAAAATGGCAAATAGATATTTTTGGAACAATATTTGGCCACTTCCACCACTTCCACTTATCGTTGGCCTCATTGAGATCGGCCATGGTACAGGAGGAATGGCAGGTGGGACATGTTAAAAGATAAGCCATAGACTGGACAGCTTCACAATTACATTAATATCACCTGTTAATATACCCGAAGTAAAATATCAAATAACATCGTATAATTTTGACTTCCAGTTATATCAAAAGAGAAATGGGAGGCGATGTTGGCGGCCAACAACTGGAACAGCGTGGAGCTCAGAGACAACCGATACAACCACATCGTGCACATGGTGTCCGCCGCGAACGGAGCTGAGGACTTCTACTCCACTGAGGTATGAATACTTGGACCTTAATCACACACCGGACTCTACATACAACGCTCGCAAAAGACATTGTTCATCGCCGGCTTACTGCGGACAGTTCGTTCAATAAATAATAGTATTATCATTCATCATAATTAATGTCAAATAGATTTTCTGAATATATATTGGAGTATGAATATCTATAATTAAAATATACCATTTAGTAAGTATTTTTTGCGTTTCCGATACTCAAATCAAAGATGTCGGCCTTCAAGTGTGTTCTGGGATGCCATTATCTAAAATAATATTACATTTAAGTAGTATATTTTTATTCTTTGATGAAAGATTAGATTAATTAGGTAATTTTTTAGCACAATATATTAGTTTTATTTATTAAGTACACTCATATCATTTCATATTTATATTTTTCAATGAAGAATTATGTATTTATTTTAATTTTTACTTAAATAAATCAATATTGCGTTTTCTTTACCTGGTAACACTCGACTCTTCAGCGTGGCTTAATTTTGACGTTGACCGGTTGTCGTCGGTCGACATTGACACTTGGATACTTGACAACAACTGTCAACGTCAAAATCAAACCGCGCTCAAGAATCGAGTGTTACCAATATTGAATTATTTAAGTAAAAATTAAAATAAATGCATAATTCTTCATTCTAAAATATAAGTATGAAGTGATATGAGTGTACGTAATAAATAAAACTAATATATTATGCTAAAAAATACATAATTAATCCAATCTTTCATCAAAGAATAAAATATATACTACTTAAATGTAATATTATTTTAGATAATGGCATCCCAGAACACTTGTGAATGCCGACATCTTTGATTTGAGCATTGGAAACGCAAAAATACTTACTAAATGGTATATTTTAATTATAGATATTCATACTCCAATATATATTCGGAAAATCAATTTGACATTAATTATGATGAATGATAATACTATTATTTATTGAACGAACTGTCCACAGTAAGCCAAACCCCCATACACTTTGAACAAACTCCTTTACTACTCCACAGGAAAATGACGTTTGTACACGCGCAAATGTGTGCGTGAAATTTAGTAGGGTTGCTTGCGAGTCGTGGTTAGCAAGCAAAATGGCGCGAAAAGTGCGCTGATTACGCGCCAGCCCTCGTTCAAGTGCCAATGATGTCTACGACGAAGTGCGGGGTGGGGTGCGGTATTTGAAATGAGTGCGGGGCGGTGAGTGGCCGTTCTGTACGTTAGTACTGTTACTTATTTTGTGTCAGAATCTTAGATTAACAATACAAAAGAACAAGATACATGCCCTAAGTAATGTCGATACAAAAACGTCCGAACGTGGTTATATGAGAGTATAGATGAAATAACATAAGAGTAAGACACTTAAATTTAGCTCTTATTCTCACTAAGGACTATTGACAATATAAAAAATTCGTACTTTACATAAAAGCAAGGTTTTATGACTAAGATGACAAAGACAAAAATGTCAAACTAAGTCTATAAATAATTTATAAGTGCATAATTACAATGCAACACTGATTGATAATATCCTGTCATAGTTTGCGTCAGTATACTACAAATATTTACTGACTTTGCTCGATAAATTTATCTGCTAGGTGCTATAGATAGGTATGATCGAAAGCGCGTGGTGCCAATAGCCAATAAACATTTAAATTTATCATGTAATATGATTGTCAAAATAAAACTACTAGATAATGAAAGTTTCATTACAGTATTGGCAAATAATTTACGTTTTGTGATGTCTATCGTCCATAAGGCGCAGCGCACACCAAGCTGTTGAATGCTCGAGCAGTTTACGATAAACATTTGGAAATGGACCATATTTACAAGTGGTCTAAAGTTCAGAGTAGGATGCAAACTGACGAGAGCAATTACAGCATGTATCGGATTCTGAAAATAATGCTTATTGTTAATATGGTTAATTTTCAAATAGGTAACACAAATTGCTCGAGCAGTTTGCAGTTTGGTGTGCCCTGACCCTAGGTAACTTTCAGTCTTTTCTTGGCGACATCGTTACATATATATTGTACCTAGTATGATGATGTAGAATACACTTACATCTTGTTATAAATTGATTGATTGTCACAGAACTTGTGACTCGTTGAGGCAATCAGTATTGCATAATAAGTAAATGACGTTTTGGTTGGCGGATAGTCTTACTGAGTCACAAGACGCGCTCTTTTTGCAGAATCGAGACATTAAACGTAGTGATGCGCCACACAACTAGTGTTGTGGTCAATCTATAGATTCAGGTTTGCTGCATTCTTATTTTCGTCAATTCTAGTTGAATAAACTAGTTAAGTATTTCGCGGGTTCTTTTATAATTAAATGAAAAATAATCGTGGTAAGTTCCGCTGTGATAATAAGTTAATGTGAGGCTTTGAAATGTTATATTTTGACGAATAAACGGAAAATTATACTACTATCTAGCAATACGACTAAATCTTGAAGTACTTATATAAAACTTAATATAATAATGTTACAATTATAACATACAATAAAACCACATGTGGCCTTGATCGCATTAAGATAATTTCTTTTAGTGGAACTATTAACTGATAACATTTTTTATTATGTACCACAATTAGGTGATGATATCTAAGCGAATAATTAGGTAAGGAAAACCCAAATCGTCATTTTAATGTCGAAATTTCACCTCTATTACACGCGCTTTCTCGGTTTCTTCGTCAGCGTACGCGTCGAAGCCTAGGGTCGGCTTTCCTACTTTTTCTTCTCCACTTCGCACGAGCTTCGGCATCCTTAGTTGTGAAACCATTGGCGCACATATCCTCCTTGAAGACATCAAGCCAGCTCTTCTTGAGTTTTCCCCTTCTGCTAGGACCGGGCGGCACAGCCAGACATTTGTTCCATTATACTCGTGGTTCAGCTAGTTATCACACTTATCATTTTAATGATGATTTGCCAATTCAAAATAGGTTGCGGTGACCGCTCACCATTAAGTGGGCCACATACCTGTTTGCCTTCTTAGTAGTACCTATTAAAAAAGTAGACTGGTTGGTTGGTCTATTTACTCTATGGAATTAATTATTTCTATTTTAATCTATTAGATTTGAGTCCTCTAAAATCTAAATTGTCATCTCAAGTGTAAAGTTGCTTCGGACAATTTGAAATGTCTCATCAAACTAATTGCCGACTAAATTTGTCAAGGTGCCAGGGCGCGGCCGTCATTCAGATACTATAATGAACATGTATGTTATTCTACAAGAATGTAGGTACATGCAGTTCACTTTCAACAGAGCATACGCTGCCATATGTTGGCAACGTTCTTAAAAATATTTTTAATTAAAAACTTAAATTGTGATGGCTAAGTCCTCCACTGGCGACCGAAAGGCGCCTGGTTCGAATCTCAGGCCCAACGTCTGAGTTTGTAGATAAGAGAAAAACTAAATTAAACTAAATCACAACTTCTTTCTACTAACAATCTGCTAGCTTCAGACAGTACGGTATTTAATATCTCTTTATAAATTCAGAGAAATTGATTATGTGCATTATTGTGTGTATTGATTGAAATGGAACTTAAACTAATTTATTATGATCGGTTTATGTAATTGCAATTATGATTATTGCAATAGGTTATGAATAATGTCAAGTTCAAGAATAGTACAGTTAGACCCCATATTGTCTGACACGTGCCTTATAACATAAAGAGCATTCAGAATAGACATGTCGTAAACGATGCCGTTGCTATAATTCATTTTTAAACTTTATTTTTCAATAAATTTTAAAGGAATTCGAAGTCAATAATCAAAATGTTTTAATACCATAGATCTAATGACAGATCTAGCGAAATTGTATAATCAAAACACGACCATATCGACTATAGCTAGCCGCACACATTCAATATTATTGACAATACCCTTTGATATTGATGAAAATATAGGCCGCGCACACACAATATTATTCACAACTGCCCGTTATTGTCAATAATTTAAATGTGTGCTATTATTAAATTGACATTTGGGATGCGTTATTTTAAATTGCCTTTCCATTTTCTGTTCTCTCATTATGTTGCACTATATTGCACTGGAAAACGTGATAGCTTCCGATGAGTTATTACATTAAATATTATTATGAGTGTTGCTACACATCTGCCAGGTCACGTGTTTGCTCACAATGTTACTCCCATGTGCATCACACATTTAAATGGTCTTGCTATACCTATCTTAAGGCGCTACCCAGGGCTAATCAGAGGGGGTGAGGGGCGGTACGTAAGCTCCGCCTTAAAGCAGACACAATAAGGTTACTTTTCGAATTTTCTATAATATGTGTTTTTGCTAGCGAGTTTTTTTTAGGCGCTTAGGGTAATTATTTTAGAGGTTTTCTTTTAATTATGATAAAACACTAAATATATTTAAAAAAATAAGCCGGCATCGTTTTAAATAAATGTATTCTTTATTTAATTCTTTAAAAAAATTCTACTGTTATCGCTTAAATTACGGTGATTTTCGACGATAAAGGATAAAAAAACAGGATTATGTATTATGTTTTTTATCTAGTCTTATTAATTTTATTTGTAATTTGATTCGGTATAATTCTAGTTTAGTATTTTTCTCTTTACGGGATATTTTTCCTGCTTCAGTACGTCTAACCTATGGTTCACACTTGACGTTTAAAGACAGTACTTTTTCGGAAAATCCTGATTGGGTATGTCCTTAATAGGCAATGCATTTTATCACTGTACTTTCTTTTCCCGTAGATATACATGTGATTGGATTTAAAATGCATTTTCCTTGATAAAAATTACTCAATGCCTCTAACTTATCTCTAAAGCAGAGGTGGGCATTATTCGAATGAATTTCGGCTAGTAATAAAACATTTATTCACGAATAACTTTATATTTGTTGCCGAAATTTATTCGAATAATGCCCATCTGTGTTTTAAAGTTTGTTAAATCAGCAAAGAAAGATGTAAATGGATGTATAAATACATCCTTATTATACAAACTAAATAGTTTTGCTTAAATATAAATATTCTTGGTAATTAACACATTAACTACCGCTACAAATGTATATTTACAACAAAATCTTCGTAATTTTTTAGGCGTGACGTAAAATAAAATAATGAGTATTTTAATTAAAGTAAAAATGATAACGTTGAAATAACATAATATAAAAGGTTAAGCAAAGAAACAGTAACTAATCAAACTAGGTATGTTTTGCTTAAATATAAATAGACATGTACCTAAAACAACAAAATTGACACAATTTTCTACTTTTTACATCAGCGCTGGGGGCATTTTTTGTTGACCAGTCGGTCAAAAGGTTAAACAAAAAACAGTAACTATTATACTAACTAATCGTATACGTACCGTATGTGCTTTAATATAAATAGACGTGTACCAAATTGTTACAATTTTCTACTTTTTATGTCAACCATTTTGTTATTTATTATTCTTATAAATATAATTAATTAGAAGCGAATTTAGATTTCTGTTTATAAAGAGACCAGAAATAAGATATGGCATTATTTTTTGTGGTTGCATATTTGCATTATCTTGTATCTAAGTGTACTAAATTATAGCTATTAAGTATTGATTAAAACAATACATTTATTTATTTTTTTATCCAAAAGATATTACCAGTATCTAATAAAGTCTTTATCTCACAAATTATATACTGTAAAATCTTGAATTACTATACAGTTTTGGCATTGATAAGTATATTATTGATTGCAAATATTCATTAAACAATATGTAAAAAGTCTGTTGTTTTGTGACGTCATAATCTCTGGATTAACTTCCCAAGGTCGGCTCGATGCTAATTATATTGTACACAATGCGATCGACCTGGTAAATGAGGTTACCGTCTATTGAATACCAAGTTTTCAGTCTAGACTGGTGATTCAGGAAACTCAGCGTGGAAAACTATTCTTTAGTAAAATAGTACATCATTGAACCGTAAAACCTTTGATTTAAATGCAATTCATTATTGACATTCAGACTTTTTTTTATTAATTTTCTCATATAATACGGATAATTTGAGGGGTTTCAATAAAGGAAGGAGGAAATTGGGGTAGGCCCAGCGGTGGGACATTTACAATAGTAAAAAAGTATCATTGAGAAATCCTTGAAAACGCTATTATTTTATTTAAAAATAGCTTTTACCCGCGGCTTCGCCCGCGTGTATTTCCCACGGGAACAGTGCTTTTTCCCGGGAAAAGGAAGAAAGGAAGAAAAGAAGTGAAAGGTACTCTATGTCCTTCTCAGTACTTCTGACTATGTGTATACAAAATTTCAGGAAGATTGGTTCAGTGGATAGAGCGTGAAGAGGTAACAAACAAACAAACTCACTTTCGCATTTATAATATTAGTAGTAGTATAGTATTAGGATTTACATGATGACAATGTATTGTTTTACTGGGGGGTCAAAACGGCCACTTTAATGAAATGGAATATGATCCATTTGTAATTTCGTAAATATTTGACAATGAATCTTATTTAAGGCACAATAAATTTCAGTTTTAAATATTTAGAATATGAGAAATGGATAATATTCCGATTCATCAGAGTATTCGTTTTAACCCCCAATTCTATGAATTTAGTATGCTTTGCGACTTATAATTTGTGACTGCTGCCACTAACATCAGTGAGCGCTGACCCTTAATGGGCCACGCGGCGACCTTGTGTCGACTGAAAAACTTCTGCCATCAAGCTTACTTATGCATGTAAATTGCTTGGTTCATTGGAAGTTTCCAACGTTTACTTGTCGTCTATCCATTAGTAGGACTCGATCAAACTTTATCTAAATTGAATTGATATGATAGATAGTTTAGTTGATAATTCTAATCTATGAATTAACTATCGGTTTATCCGCAGGGCTTATTAAAATGATAAGGGGATTGTTTTTATTTACATTCGTCTTCCTTTATAATGAAACGTAGTTAAAAGAATCTTGATTCTTCTTCAAGATTTATATCTCAATAGAAAAATGACTACAGTTTTGTTATGTTGGCCCATTCTCCTTATCCACCCACAATGAAGGCCTGTGGCCCAACTATGGGGACATGAAAATGGCAAATGATGAAGTAACTCAATAGAAAAGAACCTCCTTCTCCTTGAGTCGTATTCCTCATGACTGAGTGTCGTGGTCATTATATGGAATAAAACACACAACGACTATCTTGGCAATGTTAATGGAGTGGTTTGCCATTGCCTTCTCCATTTCACACACTAGCTGATAACCATCAACCAGAGTGCAGGTTTCCTCACGATGTTTTCCTTTACCGCAAGTATGATCGATGAAAACTACCATACATGAGTCAGATTGGTATACAAATCATATAGCACAGGCAGGATTGGAACTTGAAACTGTAGGGCGCCCTACCACTACCGCTTGTGTATACCTAAATAAATAAATAGCTTCAATTTTGTTGTTCCAGGACCACGCATGCCGTTCAGAAGGCATGGAGCTGGCACGCGAGCTGGACTACAACGCAGCAGCCGCCTGGATCGGCCACCCCTACTTCGACGTCATCGACAACTCCACCGACTTCGATAAGAAGATGAACCGCCTCATCGCCTGCGTCTGCCAAAAGATCGGCATCGACACCGGCGACCGCCTCAATGTCAACTCCAAGAAACGCAAGTTCCTCGTCAAGCTGCCCCTCCCCCCCGACTCGGCCTTCCCCCCCTTCCAGGACTTCGACGTCGTCCACAACTACTTGCAGAGCGATGTCCGTAAAGCGCAGGTCAGGTTGCGGAAACGAGGCCAGAAAGGACATTGGTCGTATATCCATACGCTAAGGAAATTCCATCCGACCAATCGGCAGTCGGTTGAAGTGCGTACGCAGCTGACGCATCGGGACTATTTGAACTTGCTCCCGCAAAGAGACGACGCTCACTTCACGATATTCAAGAAGCGGCGTTGCTTTATCTACAACAACCAGTACTACCAGTTGGACATTTATAGGCAGCCCACACATCCAAGGTGACTTTTATGTTTATGTCCACGTTTTCTTCTATTATTATATATTATTTGTTTATTATTATAAAGTTTATTTTGCCAAAGTGTCCGAAAAATTGCAATAATAAAGTAGAACTTATCTCTGTCCTTGGACAAGATTGTGGTCAAGAGCAAACCCATTTTTTATAAAAAAAATGTAAAATGTTGACATTTGGTCGTGTAGTTCTCTATCTGTATATATGTATATAGTACACATACACATTTATAATAAATGTATTGTTAAAGTACTCTCATATAGAAATTAGATACATTGAAAAAATTCCATGCGAGCAGGACTTGAACCCGCGACCAGGTCTTTATACGACCTTGCATTGCATCTGATATGCTCAAAAAATGCAAAAATAAATAAATGTATTGTTATTTTTTTTTCTGTCTATACAGAATATATGCCAATACAGTAATGTTGTTCGGACCAATTTAGGTACTGTTGAATAAAAGATAAGACCAATAAGACATATGTAGGTCGACATACTTTATTGGCATTATATCTGGCGCTTATAGTTAGTACAACCTCAATAATATTTTTCCCCTACTTCTGATAAAAATTCAGGTAATTATCAATAATATTTTTATTAGAAAACAGCAGTAGTAGTGTGTATAGAAGTAGAAAAATCAAGTTTAATTAAAATCCATTTATTCATAATTGTCATATTATGTAAACAATCTTACCATGCCTTTTTATGATTTTACAGCAATATACATAAATTAAAACTTTTTAGGAAACATATTCGTGGTTAATAAATGTTTTACTTTAAAATGTATAGGTTTGAACTAATATTTGATTTATTTTTAACAAAATTCAACAAAAAGTACTGTGAAGATTGTTTACATAATAGGGCAATTATGAATAAATGGACCATAGGTTTGATATTTGTTAAAAGCTAATGTCGATTTCAGGTGTCGAGGTTTGGTGCTACTGGAAACATACAGCGCGGATTATGACCAAAAGACTCTCCTAGAGTCGTTGCCAAAGTTCCTGACCATAGAGAAAGAGGTGACGGGCGACCACGCCTACTCTATGTACAACCTGTCGCTAAAAGAGGACTGGAAGACGTCAAAAAAGTATTATGCGGGTGCTGATAGCAATGGTGAGTTGTCTGGACTTCTCTCGTCCCTTTCTATTGTATTGTCATTGGTTTATGGCGATTGTCTGCTGTCAGTGGCGCCACCTGTCGAAATAAAGAGAAATGGGGATGATGATCTAAATAATTTATGGCATTTAATTTATAAATAATAAAAAAAACTATGATTTAAATGGACAACACTCAACGGCTTACACTAGGCACTAAGCTTGTATCGTGGGTCTGATAGACACAAACACAAAAACATGCACAGTACACACAGAACCAAATCCAAATAAGAGTATTTGCCCGCGCTAGGAATTGAACCCCGATTGTGGACAGGTATGGTGGCGGACTACTATGCCACGGAGGTCGTCAAAGTTTTAGATCATGAACTACTTTCTCTAATTGATTTGTTTCAATGTTGGCACCATTGGTGGGCATGTAATAGCCTTAAATCAGTTTGATATTAAAAAAGTTTAAATATAAATTTGAAGTCAAAATTCTCTGCATGTATTTATATGATGTTTAACACTGGCGTAATTGTATTTTAGTTTAGACACCCATTTAGTTCTAGACATTACATAGCTAATAGTTTTCTTGTACTATTCATTACATGTTTAGATTACTGTATGTTTCATTATGGATGTCTGCACTGTAGCATTTTATTTTGCTAGTGTGACGTGGTAGTAGATTTTTAAAGGACATTTTTAACATATTAAACTCAATGCGTAATTTTCCAGATACGAATCGTGTAAAGCTTGGACATCAGTGCTCTGAGTGTTCTAATTCTTCCAATAATAGTGCGATTTAACATTTATCGTCATAGACTAATTTTAAAGCGAGATTTTAGTTTTCGACTAACACAATTGCGCCAGTGTTTAAGCGTAGCGAAGAGGGGTTAAAAGGATTTTTTTCTTTAATTTTATCAGGACGTTCTAAGTGGTCGCTGAATGGCCATAGCGATAAGCCCGATAAGCATGATTGTCACCGCGGCAAGGCGAACGGGGTTGATAAGATGAACGGCCACTCGGACGGCCACGGCCGCGACGCGGAGGTCACCGGCCACGTGACCCCCGGGGTCACTGACCGGCCGGCCTTCCCGGAGAACCACAGAATGGATCTCGGATCACCAAAGATACCCAAGGTCGCTCTTAAGATATGAATAGAAATAATTTATACTACTTAAGATATGAAAATTCCACTTTGTAACATTTCAATATACACCAAACTGTTTAAATTAATGTTAAGAGTGATTTAAGTACTATTTAGAATCAAATGAAGTATTCAGTCTCCTCAGACAGATTATCGCTGTGTATTGTATTAATTCACTTTATATTATGTGATATATACGAAGAACGCCAAATGAAATATATTTTTGTAGTATACCTTGAGCATGACATGACATTTTATGTATATTTTTTGTGGAAAAGACGCATTAATAAAATGTCACTGCACTGTAATTGTACCAAATTACATTGGCAAATTATTATATTTCACAAATGTATGGGATAGTTTTGTATTGTTTGTGCCTTTACATAGTACGATATAAAACTGTAATGTTAATAAATACACTATATTGATTGCACTGTCATGTAAAGTACTGGATAAACTATTAAGATGTAAAGTTTATCTATCGTTTATAGATAATGATTGAAGCGATATCTGAACGAGATACTACTAAATGCGTTTTAATTTTGGTCCTGTCTTGCTCCAAGTTGGTACTGGTCCGGTCCGGTGTAGCTTAATTTTTTTTATAACATTAACTTTTATAATTTATGCTAGTATTTGATTCTATAGACTTCATTTCATTTTAATGTTATTTATAAACTAATTTTATATTATAATAGTGACACTTATATCTTACCGCAGGCATTGAATGCCATTGCAACTTAAAATGAATTTGTTGAATATCTTTATAGTATTTTTATGATAGTAGCGATCTTAGTACCTGAAATTTCATATTAAATTCTGTACTTATATTGTGGCAATTTTGAATTACTAAATATTAGAAAAATAGGTATCGATATACTATAAAAATGTGTGTGTGATTAGATCTTCAAAACACTCGAACTAGTATTCGCTCGCTACCTCACACATGATAGCGATTCGGACGAATCGCTATTTAATTGATACATTTTATTTGAATAATTGACTAGTTAAAACCTTTTGAAAATCTCATTGTCGTGTCGTCGATGTAGTAGTAACTATTCGGGGTCCAAAGTTACTTGATGGGTCTCCTTAATTCGTTTTATTAGTGGCCTTTTGATGTTAAATAACTTATATTTTGATTCAAATAGATGTTGCAAATTCGTATTTTTGTTGTGATTAGGGAACTTTAGTACTTATATGCGGCAAGATCGTTTTAATGTAATTAACAGAAGTATTTAAGCCACCGTTATAGTTAAGGAGAACGGACGTTATGACGTATGTTGAGTTATTCGAGTGTTGGCACGATAGCGTGAAGATGGCTGTGCTGCGTAGAGCCGCGCACAGCCAGGAAGCGCTGGCAGCCTCGTCGCGCCAACTGATCATATTATTTCACCCGATTGCACCACTTAATGACTATAAATTAATTTTTATTGCTATAATTTAAATATTTTACTCATAGGGCGAGACTGTGATGTTATGATTAACATACGTTTGTATGTTTATGTACTTATTTTTCATTTTTGGTGCAACTATGAAAACTGAAAAGCTTTTTGGATGTAAATCCTAAAACTGCATGGCTGTATTCGGCATTATTTCTTAATAAAGAGAAATGCATTATGCTTTTTTGTTTTATTATTATCTCCTAATATATTTAATGAATCAAACCTGATCTAATGCTGGGGCCCCACTATCGCGATATATGCGATCCTCAGCATAGAAGGTTTTAAGTTGAACTGTTGACAATTTGGATGCCCAGAAATATAGGTAATGGACAGACAAATGAATAAACAGGAACAACTGTCTATGTTACATGTTTTGGGTTCGGGTCTCACCACCAACTCCCGGGGGGCGGGCAAATATTTTTTTCAAATCTTCGGTAGGTAGTTCAAGAGATATAGGTAAGCGCGTTCAACTGTTTTAGTACTAGGTGCTTCGCTCCCATGGGAATTTTGGGCAACAAGTACCAAACGTTTGAACGCGCTAATTTTGGATTTGTGACGCGGAGTACGCCCTTACAATGAAAAAAAAAAACAAAATGGATGAAACAATTATTTTTTATTACAATCTTTAATTTTCTGTTCCTTGTACATCTTAATGACTTTCTTGCCTGGTACAAGGGTTTGACTAAGCCCAGGTCTCTTCAGCCTCTTCTTATCGGACGCTCCTTCCCAGACAGCATCGTCGGTGGGTAACACTTGTTCTAGCGCGATTTGTGGGGGTGGAGTAGCAGTCATTGTGCCTGACCCTTCACATACCAAGAACTTTGTTTTCTGAAAAATAAGAAATGTATTCAGTAAAAATAAGGGAAATGATTTTAAGTATCTGGATCTACTGTGGATCTGTTTAGGTGACAAATGACCATATCATTGTCTAAAAATTATCATTTCATAAAAATATGACGCCCATAGTTTGGACTAGCCTGTGCCCGCGAATTCGTCCGCGCATATCTCAGGTTCTAAGCGGAGTATCAAGATGAAACTTACGCCAGATTTTAAGTTAGACCTTCTATAACAGTGAAAACCGCATCAAAATGTGGTCCAGTACTTTTTGCGTGATGTGCGTACAAACATACAGATAGAAAGACAGACAGACAAAAATTCTACAAAAAATGGTTTTGGCTTCTATTGGCCCCATGAAGACCCCTCAGTTTTTTAAAAATCTTCTATGTAAAGACAGACACAAGCCAGTTACAGTTCTATTACATGTATTGCTATTGATAGATAAGGACAAAGTCCATCATAATTAATGTTTTCATCCTGCATGCCACACTGCCTTGTTTAAAGCATCCTAACAAATATTATAAATGCGAAAGTGAGTTTCTTTGTTACCTCTACACTCTATCTTCTGAATCAATCTTACTGAAATTTTACATACACATAGTTAGAAGTACAGAGAAGGAAATAGGGTACCTTCCTCCATCCCGGAAGAAGTGTTCCCGTGGAAAATTCACGCGGGCGAAGCCGCGGACAAAAGCTAGTTCACTATAACCAGGTAAAACTAATATACTTTACAGATGTACAAAAAATATAAAGAAAAATAATAGAGTACCTGTTTCTCAGTATCCAATTCTTCTGGTGTCTTCTGTATATCAGAATCATGAGCGTATTTGCAATTGTGTCCGAATCGGCAGCGGCCCTTTCTGTAGTTCCAGCAGATCTTCTTGCCGTTGATCATCTGCGTGTTGTCTCTACCTGGAACCTTGCAGTCATTGCCTATGTACTTGACGATTATATGCTAAATTGGATACATAGCTTTCCTAATACTGGCTTTATTTCTTCACTATTCAGTTATTACATAGAGAAATTAGATAATGTTTTGAGAAATTATTGTAAAAACAAAACATAAATTAGCTGGTCCAGTACACCTCCTAGCCTTAATGCTAATATTGGAGAAAAGATTAAATTTATTAGTCACCATGTATGCCTCATAGTACTGATGTGATTTCCACAATCGTGATTTTTACGATTTTATAATGAGTTACATATTGTAGTAATTTTAAGTTGAATTTAGGAAACAATGTTTATTACTAGTTGAGAATGCCAGTGCAAGCGCCAGATGGATGATTGGGCATTCCTGGGACCATTTCACGCAGTTCTTTAAAACCCATTCAGGTAAATATTTAATGTTACAAAACTAATAAATATATAGGTAATAGGAAGTCAACTTGTACCATTTTCACATGTTTTTCTAATATAGCTGCCTTCGCCAACTCCGCTTCAACGAAAGGGTTTGAAAATACAGACGTCTGTAGAGCGCTTTCGCCAAGAGCTGGTTTCGGCAATTTGGGCTTCGATTCATCTGTTGAACTGCAAAATATTGATTTTATTAGTTTTGAATTCTTGAAACTATTGTATACAAGGGTGGAGCAATACTTACGTCTTCTCCTCAGATTCTTCTTCAGAATCATTTGACGATGATGAACCATAATCTAACAATGCGTTCATTTTACAATTTAACAGATATATAATTGGAACTATGGATTATTTCTATTATTTAGTTGAAAATATTTTCAAAAACAAAACCCCACGAAACAAGCCTATGAATGAGAACGAATGAATTGAATGACTGACTGATTGTCAGTCATGTCAATGACATGACAGCAGACTAGTGTTGCCATCATAGTAATTCGAACATAGAGCTTCAAAGATTTTTCCCTTACTACCAGAGGACTATTATCGGCTAAAAGGGGTATTGGACATCGTTGTGAAGAAACCCTTGTAACTTGAGTGTGGTGTAGTCAATAAAGTCTCATCAGTGTCATCAGGTGTTTTTATCCAAATCTACGGACCAGTAGCCCGTAACAATATGAACATAAATATTAGAAACTAGCTTTTTCCCGCGGCTTCGCCCGCGTGAATTTCCCACGGGAACAGTGCTCTTTCCGGGATGAAAGGTACACTATGTCTTTCTCGATACCTCTAACTATGTGTACCTATGCGAAATTTCATTCAGGAAGATTGGTTCAGTAGATAAATCGTGAAGAAACAAACTCACTTTTGCATTTATTATTTTAGCTAAGATAGTTAGGTTAGGATTATGATGAAGGATTCAATGTATTATTAGGTGTAGGTATATATTTTTTTTATCAAAATGCAACATTAAAAACTTTAAAAAATATTTCGATTAAGTTGGAGCCATTTTGTATTAGGGTCATTC
>CM031573.1:16510821-16544179 GCA_018467065.1 Ephestia elutella
TAGAACCTTACATTACTTTAAATTTCTTTCGGACGTAGTTGTATTCCAAGTACTGAGCATATTGTAAAAATTTGGCCAGTAGTTTAAAAATACAGTAGTTTAGATATTTGTACTCGTAAAAGTAGAATCCTTATTGTGTTAACCAGCAATATAATGATACTAACAAAATTCGTCAAATATTGTTACAAACATTTGCCGCTAGATACGAGTACCGCGTGGAGATGTTACACCAAGTGTCCCGGGACCCTACTTCAAGAACATAGTCCGGGAGTTTGCATCCGATTTCGAGGTCGGCGAGTGTTGGGGCTACAACCGCTTCTTCCGATTGGATCTACTGACAAGCGAGGGCTATCATAATCCGGAGACAGACACCTTGATACTCAGGTAATTTAAAGGACTAATTTTTACTCACTTATGGGTGGAATTTTCAAAATTTCTCTCTAAAGGCTCACTTGCGCTGTAGAACTTCTCTAGAGAATTTCAACTTTCTTTCGTGTTTAGTGGTTTCGGTTCTGTGTTTATATGTATTGACATATAAACACAGAACCGACTCTCGTAACTCGGAAGTCGTAATATTTTAAAAGAGAACGCTGACTGCAATCAGTCAGCGTTTTGTAACGGTGGCACCTCACATCGCTATTCGGTATTCGCAGTAAAATCGACGTACATTGCTTTGTTTTGACTCGTGTCAATAAATAGCTCATAAAAAAACTACGCAATGTAAGTCGATTTAGCCCGAATACGCGAATACCGAATAGTGATATGTATTGCCACCATAACAATTTATGCGTCAGAATTTTGACGAACAAACGAGTTATGATAATTTTTAATAACCTCGAATTTTAAATACTATTATTCGGACGACTTCTGTGGCCATCACGCCCTACTGTCCCGGCTTCGATCCCCAGTCGGGTCAACATAGAAAATGAACGTTTTCAGATTGACCTTAGTCTTGGATGTTTATCTATATAAGTATTTGTTATATAATCTATATGATTTGTCCGTATATAAATAAAAAATATATAATTTGGTAACATTGGATCAGATTCCAAGTGCGGCCGCCGACGTTCTACCAGCGCTGCCGCGATCAGCAGTGGTACATTAACCAGCTCGTCACCATGCAGAACCAGCACATCATGCAAATCAATGATCTCAAAGAGGTACAGTCTATTTTATTCTATGTTTTTTCTTCGCTCCCAGGCCAGCAAGGAAGATGCTTCTCTTCCCACGCAGATTGTAAAAGTCAACCGAGGGAAGGCATATAATACTGGGGATTCTTCCACGTATAGGCGACAGGCTAGCAACCTGTCACTATACCTGAATCTCCATCCCATCAGTTAGTCCACTATTCAGCTAAGTGTGGCCTTCAAGTCTCACGACTCTTGGCTCTGTCTACCCCGTAAGGGATGAAGACGTGATTCTGTATTTGTATCAAAGAAGTAATTCCACAGAAATAAATCAAGATAGAACGGTGACGCTTCGAATCGACTATCGCCGCCCGTGTCAATTTTTGCATAAGCAGAGCATTCTTATATAAATGCTGACATATAAATTCGTGCCATTATAAAATCTTTCAATTAAAATTTAATCAAATTCGCTTCGTGAAATAAACATAATTATTTAAAACATGAAACATTGCGCTATAAATCTAAATTGCATCTTTATTATTTCATAGAGAATAAAAAGTTGGAGATCTATACACTCGACAATAAGTATATGTTTCTTTTCAAAGTATATTTAAATTTGAATATTTATAACACCACAAAATTTGAAAATATACTTTTTTTTTTCAGATATTTAGGATAACATGTTTAAAAGTAACCACAATAATTTTGTCCTTGTCTACATCATTTGAATTTGCTTCAAAAGGAGTTATCAAAACAAGATCAAATTCAGGTAATTCAGCAAAAGTGAGATTGGCAGAGATTTTATTGACGAAAATTAAATATTATTTATCAAAATTTTCAAATAATTTCTAAATATTAAAATGAATTATATAAATGAAAGGAAATAAAAAGATATTTAATCAGGTTTATTTTGTACTAAGTATGTATTTTAAATATATAATTAAGTAAATTAAAATGCAAAATGTTATTATAATCATAACTAATATTTATTTATTTTTGTAATATGTACTTTCATGTGGTAATGTCTTTGAGTCGACAAAAAAGGACTACTAAATAGACGTATTTTTATAAATTATAAACTATATTTTCATTTGATTGGTTATGATTTAACTTGATATTTTTATTATTATTATTTAGTTATATTTTATCTGATTATATATTTCTATATCAATGTTATTATAATATTAGACTTGATATTTTTATTTGATTATATATTTTAACTTGATATGTTTTATTTATTAATATTTAGACTTATATTTTTATTTATTATTATTTACTATATTTTTGTGCAGAGCAACTACGCTCTGCTGCCAGAAAATGTGGCGCAGAGAATCCGGACAAACGAAGCGGCGGGAAGAATTCTGTACCGGAACTTCACCGGGAAAACCACCGGTAAAAATAAGTACCGGGAAAAAATCTCCACGCGGCACCACGTTTGCCCGACTAAAACCTAACTAACTTAACGCAGTCTGCTACCACCGTAGCTTATGAAGGGAGCTACAGGGCCCTATATGATAACCTAACCTATAAATTAACTACAATTGAACACTTACCAAATTAAATCTTCTTTCTCTTCGGATCCAAACTTGAGTGTCTTCGGGAAGGGGGAATTCCTAATCACCCTACCTAACCCTTGAGATCTCAATTCCCCAGGACAAATAAATAGATTTCTTCCCGTAGTTTCACTCGGGAACAGCCAGATGTGAACAGCCAGCCACGTTTCACCTCTCACAAGAAAAAGTCACAATAACAGAGTTTTTCACAAACACAAATTCAATAGTTATTTAACAAACAGGAAATTCACAATTATCACTCAAACTAAACAACAAGCAAAAGACGCGAGACCGCTCCGCGTATTAAAATCAAACCGATATCGCCCTGGACAATGCAATGGCGGACCACACGCGACGCCATCCACGCTAGCAGTGTGAAAACCCCGAACGCCCTCTGGCGGCAGCAATGCGAAACGCCTGCGTTTAGTTTTACCCAATATATTACAAACATCCCCCGTCCCGGTCTGAGAAGCAGACCGCTAGCTTACTCTACGGGAAGGCGGGCGAGAGAGGTCACACCTCTCCTTAAAATCGAACCGTCGACCAACACCCAGCCACACGCGGAGTGCCATCTCCGCCAAGAATCAAACGTAATATGCGAGCTCGTCGCCAAAGCAATGAGGGCAAATTTGCCTCTTTTAACAATACTAAATCACCCTCCCTGGGAGGCTCAGTCCTGTCTGTCCACTTCACTCTTTGCTGCAGCAAATGCAAATATTCAAGCGACCAGCGACGCCAAAAGTCCTGGCTCATTTGCTGCAACATTTGAAAACGCGACAACCGATATACGCGTTCATCCTTCCACGGGTATTCGGGCAGGGCATTCAACGGCCCTCCCACCAAAAAATGACCAGGGGTGAGAGCTTCCAAGTCATTTGGATCTGGAGATAGCGGACAGAGAGGACGAGAGTTGAGGACCGCCTCAACTTTACAAAACACTGTGGCCAGCTCTTCAAAAGTTAGAGCCGTTTCTCCGATAATGCGGCGGAGGTGGGTCTTTGCGGATTTCACAGCCGCTTCAAAAATCCCTCCCCAATGGGGGCAACTTGGGGGACTAAACTTCCAGGTTATTCCCCTTTGGGCAGCAATTTGACTTAAACTAGTACAATTTTTATCAATAAACACAGAAACATCCTTAAGATAATTTACAGTTCCCTTTATAGTTTGTGCCATTGTCAGACCTAATAAGGGAAGGTAGACCTCGACGCGAAACAAAGCGATCCAACGCGGCGACGAAGGCCTCCGTAGTCAGAGCCGATACCACCTCCAAATGGACAGCCTTGGTGGCCAAACAAACAAATACACACAAATAGCCCTTCACAATACGGGCATTACGAAAGGGAGAAGCCTTGATCGAAAAGGGACCGGCAAAATCGGTTCCAACGCCGTCAAACGGTCTCGAAGGTCGGATTCGATCAGCGGGCAAATCACCCATCTGTGGTTGCATCGTGGATGCCTTCAACCTATAACATGCAATACATCGAAACAGGACACTACGGATTGCTCTTCGGGCAGACAAAATCCAAAACTCGCGTTGCAAAATAGCCAACAAAGCATTGCACCCAGCATGGGCGTTACGAATGTGTCGATCAGACACCAAAAGCTGCACCAAGGGTCCGCCCTTGGGCAACAACAGAGGATGGCGAGTCTCATATGGAAGATCCGCCTTCCGGAGCCTGCCTCCAACCCGAAGAAGCCCATCCGAGTCGATGTACGGGTTCAAACGAGCGACCGCGCCCTTCAACTTAGCGCGTCCGTCGCGCAAAATACGAAGCTCTGACTCAAACCGTCCGGTCTGCACGACACGGACCCAATGCAACAATGCGCTCCGGCGCTCTTCTGCACCTGCAATCGGCTCCAACCGCTTTGCCTGTGGGTTTCTACAATTATGTATGAAACGCTTAATCCAACTGGTAACACCCAGAAGCTTATCCAAGCTGCTATACCGAGCAAGTAGCCAATCCGGCTCCGACGTCGTCTCAGCGACTACAGCATGTACACGGAGCCCAGTCAAACTCAAAGAAGTAACATCTGTCTGACAGACAGGCCAAGAAGTTTCTGATCCCATCAGCCACTCTGGACCCCACCAGAGCGGGTGTGACACCAATTCTGGTGCCGTACAACCTCGGGAAGCACAGTCCGCTGGGTTAAGCTCTCCCGGCACATGTCTCCATGTTATATCAATTCCGATATTCTGGATTTGGGAAACCCGATTTCCCACAAAAACCTCCAAGGTATGTGGGGCCGCGCGCAACCATGCAAGCGCGACCTGGCTATCCGACCAGGCGAAGATGTCCCGTATCTCGACCGTGGCCGCCAGCTCACTGGCAACGTGATGCAACAATTTAGAGAGAAGGTGAGCTCCACTCAACTCAAGCTTGGGAATAGTCAGCCTAGTCCTGATGGGGGCGACCTTGCTCTTCCCTAACAAAAGCGAGACATTGACCCGGCCATCGGCGTCAACTGTCCGCATATAGACTGACGCGGCGTAGCCTCGCTCCGACGCGTCACAAAAGCCATGCAGGCTGGCTCGATATTTCCCGGGGGCAATATTCGACGAGGCAAGGCAATCCGATTGACTTCCTTAATCGATGAAAACAACTCGAGCCAATCATCCAATGGAGAGCCAAACAGCGGCTCGTCCCACGAGACGCCCAAAGTCCAAAGTCTCTGAAGAAGACACTTTGCAGAGAATATCACTGGACTGATCCAACCGCTTGGATCAAACATACGGGCTATTACGGACAACACCGTTCTCTTAGTCCAGACCTTTGGTATTTCCAAGTCCACTTGGAATGTAAAAATATCGGTTAGCGGCTGGTACTGCATGCCCAGCACCGCTATCCTGTTGGGATCATCCACATCCTCAAACAGGTGAGGGTTCTGTTGGTGATCCTCCGGGATCCCTTCTAGAACTTTAGGCTCATTAGACAACCACTTACGTAGCTCGTAGCCACCTGTCTTCAATATTTCAATCAATTCATCCCGCAGTAGGAGGGCCTCCTCAATACTTTGGGCTCCGGTGCACACGTCATCAACATACAAGTCACGTGACAGCACGGAAGCCCCACGGGGAAAGCGGATCCGTTCCCGCTCTGCCAATTCAAGCAATGATCTGATGGCGATATAGGGACTAGATTTCAAACCATACGTGTTTGTGTTGAGTTCATACACCGTCACAGGATCCTCAGGGCGCTCACGCCAGAGTATCAACTGGAATCGCCTGTCCTCAGGATGTATGACTGTCTGGCGGAACATCATCCGGATGTCCGCACCAAAAACCACTTGATGTCTTCTAAAGTTCAAGATGATGTCAATTATGTCCCTATGCAATTTGGGACCCGAATGCAAACACAGATTCAACGAAACCCGTTCGAAGTGGGTGCGGACCCATCGAAGACGGTCCTCAATTTGCCTGTTGAGGCCTTCACCACCGCGTGGTGGGGCAAAAAATAATGCTCAGTTGAGCTCCAATCAACTCGAGCCGGAGACATGTGACCCAAATCCTCGTACTCGCGCATAAATTCAATATATTTATCGCGAAGTACGTGGTCACGCTGCATACGTCGCTCCATGGACAGCAGTCGTTTCTCCGCAAGCGCCCTACTTTGCCCTAGGCTAGGACGAGAGGCAACAAAAGGGTAACCTAGTTACAAACCGACCGGAGGGCAACCTCTCCGTGGTCGATCGAAAAAGGGCTTCGCACTCAGCGTGTTCCGGATCCATCCTGGAACTCATAGGTGGCTCCTCCACCTCCCAAAACCTTTGCATGGTCTTGGCCAAGGACGCAGATGCGACAACCGGTGGCTCCTCCGCGGTGCCATTATCAAACACAGGGCCCATCAGGGCAAAACCAAAAATCGTAGACACTGCCATCAGTGAAGACGAACCCAGAGCCTTCTGTGTACCCAACAAAATCCAACCCAATACGTCCGAGCCCAGGAGCAAGTCCACTGGGCCGGGATGAAAGACAAAGGGGTCGGCCAAATCCAGACCCGAAACCAAAGACAACACACCCGGCGGTATGTCTGTCGAGGGGTGCCAACCCGCAATGGTATCCATTACCATAGCCGAAGTCGTGATCCTCATTGTGGAGGACTTCAGCGAAGAAAAGGTGACAAGTGTCTGGCCCGTCAGACACTTCACTTGTATGCCACCAACTCCAAGAAGTGGCACAGGCGAGTCTTCCACGACTAAACCTAACTGGCGTGCCACTCGAGTGGTAACCAAACTGCTTTGAGCCCCTGAGTCCAACAGAGCTCTCAAATTAATGGCTTCCCCCACGACCCCATACGCGGACCACCGCGGTAGGGAGCAGAACCGTCCGCGGCTCTGTCCCAGCAAGGGAGCAAGCTAGTTACGGGCTCCCCACTCTCTCCAAACCAGGGGCGCGCCACTGACCCGGATAATATGGCGGGCGAGTGCACATCCCCATCTGAGGGGGGCATAACCCGCGGCCCGGCCATACATATGGTACGGCGGGTGGTACTCCAGCCGTGGGTACTCGTGCAGCGGCGGAGAAAACCGCTGCGGCTGCATGTGTTGGGTATTGGTAACCCGCGTGGAGGGGGTGTCCCCACTCTCACGTCCGATCTAGGGCCCCCGCCCATGGGGGCCCTATCCGGGGCCTGGCCAGCTACATACTGGCCATGACCTTGGGGCGCGTGGTCCCGGTCCGCCAAGACCCGCGCAGGTACGCGACCCCCTCCCGAGGGGGGTGCGACGAGCGAAGCCGCGTCCTCCGTCCGGTGGTGGAGGGCTTCGCGCAGGAGCGCCCCCGCCCATAGGGGACCCCTGCCTCAACATCCGGGTGCCATCCCCGTTGCGGTTCATGCAAAGCATCGCGTGGTGCCGCCCACGGCATGCACTGCATGGTATGGCACTGGGACAGTCACGTGCATAGTGACCGCCCAAACAATAAAAGCAAAGTTCATGCCGCTTTGCCATGCGGCGCCTATCTTGTACTGGCAGTCTCTGCCAGTCCCTGCATTGCAGCAGGCTGTGGCCCATCCGGCCACATTGCAGGCAGTCCGCGTCCCTCGCGACTGCTGCCGTGTGTGCAACCCGCACACCAGCTCCACGCGGTGGCGGTTGCCGTCCCTGTTGGGGCCTACGTTCAGGCGCTCTGGATGGCGCTGAGTCCGTCATGGTATTCTCAGCCGCCCGTGCCTCAAACTCCAAAAACTTCACCAAGTCAGTGAATGTTGGTAGGGTGGTGCTATCCCGTTCCGCATTCTCGCGCTCAAATCCGCGAGCGGATGTCATTGGGTAATTTGCCCAATACAATGTGCACCAGCAAAAAGGACCATTGGTCCACCGGCAGCCCCAGTGTGCGGAGCGCGTTACAGGCCACTGTAACGGGCGTGAGCAACTGCAGGCGCAACTGTGCCCTGTTGGCCACCTTGGGCAGGGCCATCAACTGTGCGGCGTGCGCATCCGCTAACAAACGTAAGTTTTGGTAGCGGGAGTTCAATAACTCCCAAGCCGTATCGTACTGGTCGTCCTCCACCCGGAGGTGCTGGATGAGCGACCGCGCTTCATCCTCAAGAGTGGAGAGGAGGTAGGCCATCTTCTGGGCCTTCGACAAATCCTGTCGTGCTACGACCAGGGACTCAAACATATTTTTATATGCTACCCACTCCTCCATCCTACCCCCAAAGTGGGACAGCTGAAGGGTGGGGAGCCGACCAGTAACCGCTGGTCCTTCCTGTCTAACAGGTGTGCGAGGGCTGGTCCGCCAGCCTGTCTCGCCCTTATTGCGGTCACCGCCTCCGCGATATCATCGTGCAGACTCAGGATCTGGTCCATGTCCGCCATGTGACCTGCGTAGGCCTCCGGGGTAAGATCGGCTTCGGTAAGCGCCGCCATGGCCGCTTCCGCGCTAATCAATCGTGAGTGGAGGTGATCCGCTCTTAGCAGTATGGCGCCCTCCCTGTCCTTCCGGGACAGGAGTCCTCCGGCCGTCACAAACCATCTCAATTCGTTGGCGAGTGTCGCCCTAGCATTGGAGGCCTTCGCCATCGCGTCAAGTCACAAACAAAAAATAACAAAAGGTAAATAAAAAACAACAAAATCAAGCAACTACACGAAGAACCGCGGTAGGTATGAGAATGGCACAAACCCGGAACGCACGGTGCAAACCGCAAACAAATACAAAAAAGGTTACAAATATTCTTATACAAACAAACTAAGAAAAATCTAATAATTTTTACAAACAATTAATTATTTTTTACAAACGAACAAATAGAGGGTAGATAAACTACGCTCTGCTACCAGAAAATGTGCAGAGCAACTACGCTCTGCTGCCAGAAAATGTGCGCAGAGCGAATCCGGACAAACGAAGCGGCGGGAAGAATTCTGTCCCGGAACTTTACCGGGAAAAAATCTACCGGTAAAATTAAGTACCGGGAAAAAATCTCCACGCGACACCACGCTTGTCCGACTAGAAACTAACTTAAGCTATACGCAGTCTGCTACCACCGTAGCTTATGAAGGGAGCTACAGGGCCCTATATGATAACCTAACCTATAAATTAACTAGAATTGAACACTTACCAAACTAAATCTTCTTTCTCTTCGGATCCAAACTTGAGTGTCTTCGGGAAGGGGGAATTCCTAATTACCCTACCTAACCCTTGAGATCTCAATTCCCCATAACAACTAAATAGATTTCTTCCCGTAGTTTCACTCGGGAACAGCCAGATGTGAACAGCCAGCCACGTTTCACCTCTCACAAGAAAAAGTCACAATAACAGAGTTTTTCACAAAAACAAATTCAATCGTTATTTAACAAACAGGAAAGTCGCAATTATCACTCAAACTAAACAATCAAACGACGCGTGACCGCTCCGCGTATTAAAATCAAACCGATATCGCCCTGGACAATGCAATGGCAGACTACACGATGTAAATCCACGCTAGCAGTGCTGAAAACCCCGAACGCCCTCTGGCGGCAGCAATGCGAAACGCCTGCGTTTAGTTTTACCCAATATATTACAAACATTTGGTGATGAGGTGATTGGGATGTGGATGGATTTGGAGACGGTTGATATGTTTGGTGATGTGGTGATTGGGATGTGGATTGACGTGATGGAGTCGATGGCTCAAGTCGATCAATCATGCCAACTCGGAAAATTAAATTATAAATATCATTCATTACGATTTCTCGCGTATTATGATCCTTTAGTTTTCTTATTTTATTTGCAATTAATTTTCCGAACATTTCATACTCATCATTCAAGCTAGTTTTAATATTTTCAAAAGCTTCTTGCATTTGTTGTTTAGCTTCTATAATTTCTGGAGGTAGATTGTGTCTTCTTGGTTTTTTCCCTGCCACTTAGTCTTGATTTTGGCCTTTCCTCTGTTGCATTATCATTTAGTATCAATTCTGTCCTCATTTTCTTCACTAATCTGAAAAAAAATTACAGATGCCAGTTAATGGCCAAGAGTGGTTGGAAAAAGAAGCGGAATTCCATGACGTTTTTCCGAATTGCATAACAACTATGGATGGAAAACATGTAGTTACTTTGTCACCAATACATAGTGGAAGTGAATACTTTAATTACAAGCCATACATTTAGCATTGTCCTCTTGGCTTTAGTGGACAGAAGTTATCGCTTCATGTTTGCAGATGTCGGCTGCCAAGGAAGAATTAGTGACGGAGGCGTCTTCCGAAAATAGTTCATTATTTCGGGCACTTGAAAATAATACTCTTAATTTACCAACTCATTCCACACTTCCCAATTGTGACCTTGCCATGCCGTATGTGATTGTGGCAGATAATGCCTTCCCACTACACACAAATATTATGAAACCATACCCTGGTGACCATCAAGAAGGAAGTGTTAAAAGAATTTTTAACAAGCAATTATCAAGAGCCCGGATTATAGTTGAGAACGTGTTTGGTGTGATGACAGCTGTATTTCATTATTGCTACGGAAACCAATTTACCTTCAACCAGATCGTGCATCTAATGTTGTGATGGCATGCACGTATTACTGCACAATTTCTTGAGGAATAGCAGAACATCAAGCAATATGTATACTCCACCTGGCTTTATGGACTCAATTTTAGACGGAGAAGTAGTTCTAGGTACGTGGAGACACGAACAACAAGCAGATGGTGCTTTGCGATCACTACCCGCTGTAGCTAGGCGAAGTGCTCTTATGCCAATGCAAATAAGGGACAAATTTGCTGAATATTTTGCAACTCATTACATTTAATAATAAATAGATAAATAAGGAAAAACTTCTTTTATTTCAATATTTACCTGTGGAGTAGATAAAAGTAGGCTGGCACTCATACACAGGAGCAAGAAAACCCTATTCATTGCCGAAAAGGCGAACCAATTTGTTTGGTAAACATCATCGTTACCTGCTCAGACTTCAACGATTTTTTATATTTATTTAGATGCGTTCTATAATATGCCATAAGCGATTTCATTTTGGCTTTTAGTTCCTCCACCGTAACAGTCCAGCTTAAATTAAGCTTTAATTCTCACCCACGCGTCGTAATTCAAATGTTTTTTCTTGTGGTTTGTGTCTTGGGGGTTCCATAAAACTGGTTCAGATTCATAATTTTGTATGAATTCCAATATCCTCTCATTAGTCCAATCCATGACTGACAAGTTTAAACACGTTCAAACCGCTCGGCGTCTTGCAATGAACTAAAGCGCGCAAAGTGTAGCCAACCGCACGAACTTTGTCGCGATAAAACCCTTTGATGTGCGGCAATATACCGACAGCATCGCGAAGGGCATTCGTATTCGCGATTATGATTCGCGATAAGACGAATAATTGCATAAGCCACGCCCGAGCAACGGCCTAATCTTATGTCATTACTAATGAAATAGTGATGTGACATGCACTATAACAAATCGGCAAACACGGTCATGCATGGCACAATGAGGCTTATTGCACGACCGTTCCGATGTGGTTCAAATCGAGACGCGCGCGCTGACTGAATGAATGTTCAACGAATCTTGCTGTACATTGCAAGATCGAGCCACGCTTGCCCCGCCTATTTTGCCATTCTATCTTGATTTATTTCTGTGGGTTATTCATTGTTATGTAAGGAAAAGTTGGGTAAGAGAAACCATCTTAGTATTCCGTTTGAGATACCGCCTGTTTCGGTGTTTTTTCGCAACAGTATTTTAACATAGAATGTAATTGGACACCAAATTTTTAAGACGTCGTACATACATTTTATTGCAAATAAAGAGATTTTGAATTTTGAATTGGATGGATGAAGCAAGAATATTAGCAGTAACTCGGACATAAACTATATATCTTACTTCTTACTAAGCCTAAACTTCTTGCGAAAGTTTGCAAATGTGAATGTGGATGTGTGTCTGAAAGTCCGACGAATTTTGATGAAATTTGGAACACGGATAAAATGAAACCTGAAGCACAGGGCGGGCGCTTCATAGAAACGGCGCGCCAAATATGCCTACTACTACTACAAATGAAACTGTATATCCGTGAACACGTCAGTAACACGTCAATGTGTGCGTTTTCATAGTCGAACGTCCCACAGTTACACAAGAACGGGGGAGAAGTGCGGAAGGAGCGGGGGGGTGCCATATTGCGGGAGGGGCAGGGAGTTTCCTTTCTGTACGTAGTACTAATATTAATTCTGTGCCTGAAGTAAAATAGGGTATTTTTTACCCCAAAACTCCCAAGGGAGCCGAGCTACGGTGCGCAATTAGCTATAAAAAATATATTTGAAATATAAATGTGTTTGTTCCAGCGTCTCTCTCTAGAGATGTCTCGTAACTCGATAGCGGCGACGCGGGCGATTCCCAACACGTCCACCAACTCCCAGGCTACTTCCGAAGACAACCCGTCGCAGAATAACCCCGTCGACGGCAACTCTCTGTCGGAGCCTATAGTGTTCAACAACCAGTGGAAGTTTAACACCAGTGCGCATGTCGTTATGAGTGGACAGCGGTTGACTAGCCGGAGTAAATAGGGATAATATAAAGAATATTACTCACAGATGGCGCCACATGCAGTAAACAAACCACTCCAGTCCACCTATAAGTCGGAACCTATGAGTGTTCAACAACCAGTGGAAGTTCAACACACCAGTGCGCATGGCATTATGAGCGAATGACCAGGTAAATAATAGGGAACACATTACAGATGGTATCACATGCAGGCACCGGCACATGCAGTATACAAACCACCCATTGCCTCGCATTTGTCACGCTTTAAAAGACTTTACATTCTCAAATTACTCTGTTTACTTCTCATGCCCGTGCTGCCCACTGGCTTGGTGATATCTATTCATAAACCCTTATCCAAGGCTTGTTACCGGTACCAAAGTCTCCATATAAACTCCCGGAAAGTTCCGGTACTTTCCGGTACTTTATATAAGAATTTGGTACTGGAAAAAAGGAGTGACTAACATAATACGATTAATAAGAGAGGGGCCGAAAAAGATAATACATCCAGCAGTCTTTGTAACCAAATATTCTTGTCAATAGGAATCCTGAATACCGGAATGTTCGTAGAAGAGTCCCGCAACAACGACGTTTCATCTCAACCAGGCGTGGGCAGCGTGTCCAACGTGGGCAACGTGGGCGTGGGCAACGTGGGCGGCACCTTCGCGTTTGGGGACTTCGCCACCCCACTGGATAGGAGGCTGCAGCCCCACGCTTTGGATGCTTACAATCTACCATCTACTTCAAGGTAAGTTATGTTATTTGACCCATGCGTGGGAAACGTGGGCGGCACCTTCGCGTTTGGAGACTTCGCCACCCCATTAGATAGGAGGCTGCAGCTTTAGATGCTTACAATCTACCATCTACTTGAAGGTAAGATTCTTACATTGTAAGGAAATCGCCAGACGTGATAGGGCATTACGTTTCGGTCTTTCGGCCTTTTTTTTATAGTATAAGACGACGAATGAGCAAGCTTTCAACTTGGTGGTCCATGAAATTTCTTCAAATTTTTATAAGTCTTAGTTTTTATGCTAAAGTTTACTGAATGTATTGTTAACATTTGAAGTTTACATTGTTAGCACTTACATATCAAAACTGATTAAAAACAGAAATTCAATGAAATTCAAATTCAAAATTCGTTATTTCTTCTCCACAATCTACATATAAAACAGACAAAGTAACAGAGTAATACAATTTTAAGATTGTGAGAGACTGGTGCCTGAACTAAGCAGAGCTTGTATCTCAGTATACCAGCCTCTCCCACAAGATGTGAGCAGCATCGTAAGAAATTAGGAGGGCTATTTCACTTGTTCACAATAGTAGATTGTTGCATCGAGCAGAAAGTGACTTTTAATTGCATCGAGTGTAAGTTTGAAGCCCGAGCGTAGCGAGGGCTTTAAAACACGAGTGCAATTAAAAGTCACTTTTGCGAGATTCATAATCTGCTTTTCTTTCAACTAAAAAAGTAAAATTTTAACTGAAAAATTAATTCGCGTCAATTTTCTTTTTTTTTTTTTTCGGCAATGGTCGCACATTTTTAATTTATATAATCAGCCTTTGTTCGCGGGAATATAAATAAGTCTGATTGGCTGATACAAATCTAGTTGGTCATGCTTACAGCCTGTGATTGGCCTATTCTTAAAGGAATAGCGCTGATTGGCTGACATAAATCTAGTTGGTCATGACTTCGCGGAATTAAGGCTCTTGCGATTGGTCAGTCGCTTGGGATATGCGGCCTTAGGACAAAAAACAAGTGCAACAATGGATTTTCATACATATTATTTCACTTATCATATTGTTTTTTGTTAAACAGTGCAACAATGATTCATAAATTGCTGTTTTGTGCATACTATTTAGGTTATTAATGGCAACGGTAATTACACCGTAGTTGGAAGAAAAATAATTATACAATTTGACTGGAGTGATTTCATGAACAGAAGTAGCAAAGCAAGAAGAGGATAAACAAAAAATATTTAATTATGAATGGGAAAAACCACTCCATAAGGAGAAGTCTTAAGTGCATAGATCTACCTAATGATAAATTAAATTCACAGTGCTCTAATGTTACATTATATACCCAGTACAAATATATAGATAAAGATAGTTCAAATATAAATAATTAAGTATGTTATTTTGTTGTTGTTCCATATATATGTAAACTTAGATTTTCAATGGTTGCAATAGATTTTCAGTATCATTATAGTTTAAGACCTAGGAGGTAAGTTATAATCATTTTTTTACATAAAAATTTAGTTAGTTGATAAAATTCCGAAAGCGTGCGATTAACTTTATTATATAGGTAAGTGACCAAGAAAGTATACAGTAAAAACGATTGGAAAATTTTAGTTCTTGAGGGTAGGAGCAAAATTAAGGGGGCGGCGGGCTGAACGGGCAGGTATAGGAGGAGGATTATTATCTAGATGTTGTTTGAGTATGAGATTTAATATAAAGAGCTGACGAACAGTAAGGACCCCGTGGTCGCCAAACTTACACATTTAAGTTATAAATCATACACTACACTACAGATGTAACAACAATGAGTTTATTGGTCATTTTTACTTTATCAAAGTAAGTACAAAAGTCAATGACGAGATATCGGACAAAACAAGGTAGCTTAAGCTCTTCGACATATGGCTTAATTATACTGTACAAGAACGTACATAAGACGTTTTAAAGTCCAACGTCGACTGACGAAAAAATTCTGCCACTCAGACGCTAGATGGCCTTTGAAACTTTTGAGCAATTATGATCTACGAATCAAAGATAATATAGGGTTTGAAATTAGCGTCAAATGAGAGTATTCCTAAAGGTGCTACTCGATTAGTGCAGTAGCGGATTGATTAGTTGCAACACAATATCGATATCGATAGATCAAATTCTTTTCACACAATCTCAGAATACCTAATAAAACAGATTTTCTTTCTTCTATATTGTTTCGCGGATTTATAATGTTATTATTTTAATCAAAAATTAACGCAATATTTTGTTACAAAAAAAAGTGTGTCGGTAGGTTAGAAGTGGGCGTTTCGATATGTGACTTTCAAAACTCGTTTCGGCTTTATGTAATAATATGGCTTTTAAACAAAATTGATATAAAAATAAACTTGATATATGACTAGTTGTTACTCTCCTTGGCTTTGATCGCATGAATTTTGTTTTTTACAAAACATTTTTTGTTCACGATTGTATGAAATGGTGGTAGGCCTTTGGAAACCTTAAAATTAATATTTTATACAATGTAAACAAAATATATCGATAAAATCCAAAACATTACCTTACTAGGCACATCACTAATCGAGTAGCATAGAAGTTTCGGGAAGAACAGAGGAGCACGTGTTCATGACAAAATCGACCTTATAGTAAAGACTTTAAGGTAACTTTTAACAAATAATATTTAAAAGTTTTTTATTATCATTATTGAACTTTTTATTTTAAAGAAAACAAACGAAATATTTACTCACCGGTGGTACGAAACACTTCCATTTTTAAGATTAATTTTGCTACTGTTATTTTTGCACTCCCAAAAATAGAACAAAATAGCATTTTGACGACGGAATTTCGACGAGAATTCAATGTCACGAACTAACTACTCAGCGCGAAGTTAGAACACAACTAGAATGACGAGCCGTGTTTGTAAGCTATGCAATGCTAACTTGCGGCGACCGCGCCACGCCTACTTAACACTTCCACTTTATTTATATTTCCGTGGCTTGAACAGACAAACTTTGGGTAAAAGTGCCCTTTGAGCGCGTTCAAGACTGATCAGGCTGGTTTTGCAAGCACCACCCCAAGATACGATACCATATGTGCAAAAGTATTGACTGGCAGAGCGCAGTATATACCATTTTGACGACGTACGGCTCCGCTATGTGTCGCAGTTTCTTAAAAACATACATGAGTTTGCGAACTCTGCCAGTTGTGATCTTGATGTGGGTCTGAAACGTCAGCCTACTGTCTAGAGTTACACCAGGTATTTAACAGTATTCGCACATGTTAAGGGAGAACAGGAGCAGGGACTTCCAGAAGGTAAACAAGAAAGGGAGTGGGCAGTGAGCTTAAAAGGAATTGAGTTTGCAGGAGGGGTGAAAATGAACATTCAGAGACCGATGAGATGGCTTTTACATTGACTTTTACGAGTGTTTTGTTCCAAGAAAATGAATTATTTCCAAAGTTATTACACGACTGACAAAAATGGAGTGTTATGCTTTTAGGGTTAATGTATGTACGGTAGGAATGTACGTTTGTTCCTTATTCTACCCTAAGTCCTGTAAGGCTTAACATATTTTGATGTGAGAGGTATTTTTAGATTCCTTGCATTCCTCCGAGTGACATAGACTGAGTTGTCAGTCGTGTTTTTTATTTTTTTAATAATAAGGGATTTTCCGAGACCCAGATAAAAAAATTTGTTCCAGATGACTTCATAGATGGCGCTTAAGTAAAAGGCGAGTCCATATAAAAAAAAGCAAAAATTCGCAGGATTGGCATTTTTTTTCAAAGAAAACCTAATAAAAAAAAACATCTAAAAAGTATATTGTGATTTGTGCAACTGTCAAACTGTTAGTAATTTTTTTTCTGCCCTCTAATGATTAAGAAAAAGCGCACCATATACGTTCAGCCATTATTACGACTCGGCTTTCATAAAACGCTATCTGTTGAGACTTTATACTGTTTTTAGGTTCCGTAGTCCGACAAGAAACCCTTTATAAGATCGTTCAGTCCGTCCGTCCGTCCTAGTCTGTCACAGCAGAATATCTTCTACGTTTATGGACTGATTTGCATGTAACTTGGTTCGAGGATACTTCAAATATAGATCTCATTTTTAAAAATACAAAAAATTAAAATTAAGGGTACCTCCCCCCATACTTGTAAAGGGGTGGGGGGGTGAATAATTTTTTGAGTGCACCCCTTGTGGGGTGGGGTATCGTTGAAAAGGGCTATGAAAATACAAAGGTAGGCGCCTGTTTCATACATACGGGTCACTTCAGCAAAATGAGCACTCATCAGCTTTTGAGATTTGCGCAGAGAATGCGCACCTTCACCCACTTCAAAAATGTTTACATTTCTCAAAACGATCACGTCCAAAATGTGCATTTCACCAGGGGCACTTCTGCATAATGTGCAACCGTTCTATGATCCGAACTCAAATTTACTCACGTAAAGAAAGTTTAGGCTCGGAAACTCTATTTAAGAATTGTTTCGGGTCAAAATGCATAATACTTGACTAAATTATCGAAACAAAGTTTAATCAAAAGTAATAGTTATACTTATTTCCAAAAGCGTAATCAAAATAAAATACCTGAAAACAGCGTGTGATCCAATAGTATGACTACGAACCCTACTTTATGCGTTTTACCTGATAAGGTTGAACTTGGCCGGTTTAAACATATTGGAATGTTTTTACAGAAAAATAATAAAAAAAAGAACTAACATTAGTCACTTAACTTTTGACAAATATTAACTCCCTGCACATTTAGATCACTTAGTATATAATGCTAATCTCGCCACCTATTTTACAAGCTGGCCAGCAAATACTGCCGCGCCTGAAGATTGAAGCAGGTTTAAACTATATAATACGAATTCAAATACGTCATAAACTACAAAAAAAAACATATTTTTTTTGCATTAAAAAACAGAATAAAGAATCAACATTATAACTTAAAATTAAAAATATCAATCAACTACTTGGAAAAGTGTTAATTTTATTTTAAACACGCAGTCCCCAAACATAACTAATCTGTTTTGAGTCAAGGTTGTACAATAAATTTTGATCATTGAATTTTCTTGCAATAGATTTAATCACATTAACGGTGTTGTGTAAGTGCACATTTCGCGAAGTGCCTATTTAAGTTATCTGAGTAATATGCACATTATGAGAAGTGGCCCTTTGTGAGAAATGCACATTCTGCGAAATGTAAAATTTTTTTGATGAGTGCTCATTTTGCGAAGTGCATTCTGCGTCAGATTCATTTCCATAAGCAAACACTTTTTTATCAGCTTTACCACCGTTTGCGAGATATAGCCCGCCAAAGTCGTTTACACGATGTCCCCCTCCCCCCCCTGTAATTTCTAAAAGTCCTTGGACCTATAAACTTCAAATTGAAATTACTCACGTAAAGAAATAGGCGCGGAAACTCTTATTTAAAATTGTTTTCGGGTATCCTGTGATGAATACTTTTGAAATTATAAAGAAAATAAAAATATATGCTTTTTTCCAAAAGAACGCAAGAAAGTAAAACAGCGCGGTGCCAAAAATGACTTTATGGAGACCCTACTTTATGCGTGGTCCGACACGCACTTGGCCGGTTTTTTATTTAAATTTAGCTGTCAGAAAATCGCTCATTAGCTTGTTTGATCCCCCAGATCAGCAAACTCCCTGCACGTGAGCCTGCACACGCTGCTGAACGCCAACTCGCCGAGCCGGGTGCCGAGCAAGCTGGCCAGCAAGCTGCCGCGCTCGGACAAGCACCAGGAATTGCCCGACCAAAGGGGATGTTCTGCTACGCTGGCAGGTACAGGGATATCATTGCTGAGACTGTTTTACTACTTCATGGCGTCAGAGTTATTATATTTTCTTCTCTTTCTTTTCTCTACATTATTTAGGTTGTTTTGTTCGAGATCCTTTAAGCTCATTGCCTAATGGATCAAACAATACCACTAATGGTGGTGCTTGTTTTTGGTGAGAATGTGTTACTTTCTGCTGAAAATTTAACGGAAGATTAAATTCGTTGAGTTCTCTTTTTTTTGTAGCGGTCGCCAGCAAACGCCATGGTGACGGAAGCTAAGCCCGGCGATCAGCAACGCTAGTGCTCTGCTCCTCCATCTCATCGCCGGAGCTAGTGGCAGTGGCAGGGGCAGACGTAGCCAGCCAGCCGGCCAGCCAGCCAGCCAGCGAGCCCAGGATACACAGCCCCCGATACACGCTGGCTCGGAGTCTAGCAGCGACACCGCGGTGAGATATCAACAACGTAGTGCTCTGCTCCTCCATCTCATCGCCGGAGCTAGTGGCAGTTAGCGGGCCAGCCAGCCAGCTGCGGCAGCCAAACAATAATAACGAAACCCAGAGATCTGACGCAACCCCCCGATACACGCTGGCTCGGAGTCTAGCAGCGACACCGCGATGAGAGATATCCGTAGCGTAGTGCTCTGCTCCTCATCATCGCCGGAGCTGGTGGCAGTGGCGGGCCAGCCAGCCAGCCAGCCGGCCAGCCAGCCAGCCAGCGAGCCCAGGATACACAGCCCCCCGATACACGCTGGCTCGGAGTCTAGCAGCGACACCGCGGTGAGATATCAACAACGTAGTGCTCTGCTCCTCCATCTCGTATCGCCGGAGCTAGTGGCAGTGGCGGGCCAGCCAGCCAGCCAGCCGGCCAGCCAGCCAACCAGCGAGCCCAGGATACACAGCCCCCCGATACACGCTGGCTCGGAGTCTAGCAGCGACACCGCGGTGAGATATCAACAACGTAGTGCTCACCGCGCTCCTCCATCTCCATCGCCGGGAGCTAGTGGCAGTGGCGGGCCAGCCAGCCAGCCAGCCGGCCAGCCAGCCAGCCAGCGAGCCCAGGATACACAGCCCCCGATACACGCTGGCTCGGAGTCTAGCAGCGACACCGCGGTGAGATATCAACAACGTAGTGCTCTGCTCCTCCATCTCATCGCCGGAGCTAGTGGCAGTGGCGGGCCAGCCAGCCAGCCAGCCGGCCAGCCAGCCAGCCAGCGAGCCCAGGATACACAGCCCCCGATACACGCTGGCTCGGAGTCTAGCAGCGACACCGCGGTGAGATATCAAGCGCAACGGCGTAGTGCTCTGCTCCTCCATCTCATCGCCGGAGCTAGTGGCAGTGGCGGGCCAGCCAGCCAGCCAGCCGGCCAGCCAGCCAGCCAACCAGGCCAGGATACAGCCCCCGATACGGCTCGGAGTCTGACTTCACGCACGGTGAGATATCAACAACGTAGTGCTCTGCTCCTCCATCATCGCGGAGCTGATGGCAGTGGCGGGCCAGCCAGCCAGCCAGCCAGCCAGTAGCCAACCAGCGAGCCCAGGATACACAGCCCCCCGATACACGCTGGCTCGGAGTCTAGCAGCGACCCCGCGGTGAGATAGCAACAACGAAGTGCTCTGCTCCTCCATCTCATCGCCGGAGCTAGTGGCAGTGGCGGGCCAGCCAGCCAGCCAGCCAGCCAGCCAGCCAGCCAGCGAGCCCAGGATACACAGCCCCCCGATACACGCTGGCTCGGAGTCTAGCAGCGACACCGCGGTGAGATATCAACAACGTAGTGCTCTGCTCCTCCATCTCATCGCCGGAGCTATCTTAAAGTGTGGTGGGCCTTATCTTTTTAACACTACTAAGAAGCAAACAGACATGCGAATTACCTGATGGAAAGCGGTTACCGTAACTTTTGAACGCCTGTCACTAATCTTGTAGCTACGGCGACTTTCGATGAAACACACGGATAAAACCTTGAATAACACATAGGGTACTTTTATCCAGGAATTCCATGAGAGCAGAACCGTGGAAAACTATTAGCCTATGACATTGACTTGTACACCATGACAAAGGGTGGTTTGCTCACTGTATGTGCTGGTGTCACCATCTGCGTGGAGCTTTAAGTAATACTCCTATGCTCACTGTATGTGCTGGTGTTGCCATCTACGTCAAGCTTTGCCTAATTATTCTACCTCCTTGAACAGGATCTGATGTTCAGCGAGTTGGAAGTTTTCGCGGACGAAAACAACCCCAGTCATGTCGACGAGAACTCCAACGAGGAGAACGATGTGGACGACGAGGCTATGTCAGGTCAGTTACTACGGTCAATTCAACCCTATCTCATTTCCAGGTTTCAACTTTTTTTCTGCGGTGATAAATAATAGGCTAGAGCTACTCTCGACTTAAGTCCGAAAGGGCGCAGGTTCAAATCCTAGGCGCGGTATATATGTATATTAGATTTTGTAGATCAACCTTGACTCATGTACGGCCATTTTCTGCTTCCGGTATAGGAAAACATTACGAGGAAACCGGCACATTAGCTGATTGTTCAGTATGATATGTATAATATGACAACGCTAGATGGCGGCAGTGGTCATGTCAGATTCCACTAGGCGGTTTGGAAATCAAGTTACGATGAGCAAGAACCTTTTTTCTACATAGATTGTAAGAAAAAAGTTCTTTAGGATTCGTAATATCAAATGTACGCCAAAGGTATTAGAAGTGTGTAATGATTATCTCCCGCTGCTGTTAACTCACAAATATCAAATACCCCGAACTTTTACTTTCTTACCAACCCTCTATCAAAATACCCCTACATCCTCACTCCCTCTTTCCTAACCCTCCCCCTCCCCCTCCCAGACGGGTCCTCCGCGAGTGCGTCAGGCGGCAGCAGAGTCCATGCGAAGTGGGTACGGACTCGGGAGGTCCTCCTCGCTGTGCTCGGAGGGGAGTCCGCGCGATCCGGCGGGTACCGCCGCGCAAGGCACCAGCCATACCCGCGCCGGCACTCACATCCCCACCAAGACAGTTGCGGAGACATATAGACACATACACACACACCATCCATACGGATCAATTGATGTGGACGCAAAAATAATAAATATTCCGCAAAAATGCTGATTTATTGGATCAAAATTAAAGCTCTGGTCAAACTGACGCGAATTGAACGCGTGTGAATTGTATGCGCGTCTCGCTCACTTTCTTAGAGCTACTTTAAGTCTCTCGCTCTAGTTGCGCACGCGGCGCGACATTTGCGTAGATTTGACCAGAACTTAAGTGTTAATTATTTGGCAAAATTTAATATTAATGAGGCTAAATTATTTGATTCGATGATATTTTTTTTCTTTATTTTATAATGAATTTATCGCTTAATTTAGGAAATGCCTGGTATTTAGAAAGATGCTTTGTCGAATCGAGTGCAATATTTCAAAGGCTTGAGTAAAAATAGCACGTGATAACAATCCAACAGCTTCTAATGATTAGGCATCTTCTAACTTACGCGTTAGATCTGTTTAATATTTCCCAAGCTAAAATATGACACATTATTGTCTTACTTTCAATTATTTTTTGTATTTTCGAATTGCTAAAATTTTGAGGCATTAATTTTAATTAAAACATTAAGAAATTGAGCGTGCGCACAAACGGGTATTACTAAATAAAAAAAAATAATTTAACAGTAATACGAACACAAATGCGTACGACAATTTGATTGCGTGTTGCTAAAAAAATGGCAAGAATTATAGAATAGTTTTTTGTTTTCTTACTACTCGTGTCGAAGAGATGATACTAGAAGTCTAAACTTTTTTTATTTTTTATTACAAATTGCTATCGCATTAAAATATGTTGAAAGTAAATGCGAAATAAGCTATTTTCATTCAAATACCTTCATTGGATTACATATATAAAATTTGTAGGCAATAAAAAATCCTGTTTGTGTTAATTTTCTAATTAAAACTTTCATTGAAACACAGTTTGCTGAATTTTGATTTGTAAATTTTAATACTTTTAGTAGAAGACTCTGATGTGTTAAAGCAGTTTTGATATTTGAGAGGAGATGAGTTGCCTGTTAGAAGATCTCTTAAATGGTGATCTCATGAATATGTGCAAAAATTAGTTAAAAAGAAATTTTTCATTGCTAAAATAATTTGTAATTTAACAATAACAATATATAATTGAAAAATATACACACTGAAGCTTGGCAGCCGTCTCCGCACTACAAATTCTTTTTCACGATTCCGATCTTGTGTGATTTGGCCTTAGTTCTTTTTATTTTCATGCTCTAATAAAACACTGTACTTTATAAAATGTAGGATGGGTTGTATAACAGCTTAATGAAACTTGTATGTGAACGTTGAATCATGAAAACATCGTTAATCATCACCATCTTGCATTTTAAAGTATCTCACAAATCAAATTAGGACTCGCAATAAGTAAGTATATTCCTTTTATTTGACATCACAAATACGATACAACATTAACATTTTTTTCTGATACAGGCGAGAACGACATCGAGGGGGCTTTTGGTCCTTCCGGCGACTCGTGCAGGGCGGATAAATACCTCAACCGGTTGTTGTGTGCCGTGCACGGGTGAGAGGTCACCCCGGCCGGGTCCGACAGGTCCGTCCCGGCGAATGTGAATGCCCCGCGGCACGACAATGACCCCAATTGGTCCACCGCGGCCCACACTGACATGCTGCTGCTGAATCTTATGAGGATTAATGGGTTGACGCCGAAGCCTAAGAAGCATGGTGAGTTATACGGTTTGAAGTGGGACGTAGCTGCGTGTCATTGCGATTTTAGAGGCAAAAGGATCGTCGTAATCTAGTAATGGTGAATTCTTGCAAAGTTATTTTTTAAATAAAACAAAGTACAGAAAAATAAAATTACAAAACTACACTGATCCTTTAGATATTGGGTGAGCAATTGCTCAATAGGGTATAGCGGTCCCCCTTTTGTATCCTGAAGGATGGTATGGTCACTAAAAATTATTCAGTAGTGTAAGGATCCTTTAGGTATGAATTGGTTTCATGCATGGTATGTATGTCTAGTTTTGAAAAATAAGTAATATAAAAATTAAGTTTTTTTTTATTATCTCAGGTCCCAAACGCAACTGGTCATCGTCCAAGCCAGAGTTGCTCTTAGGCAGCAGTCCGTCCACGAGTGGAGCTCGCGCGCGGCGCTCGAGCGGGGCGGGGGGCGGGGCGGGGGGCGCGCGGCCGCGGCGAGCGGGGCGGGGGGCGCCGCTGTCGCCCGGCCAGCTGCGGAGAGGGGATGAGCACAGAGCTAGCACTCTAGGTAACGCTGCAGTAACTAAAATCCATTTATTCTTACCAGTCCTATCATGTAAGTAATCTTACCATGTCTTTTTATGATTTTACAACAATATAAATTGAAATAGACTTTTTAGGAAATTACTTTCGTTTTTATTAAATGTTTTACTTTAGAATGTTTAGGTTTGAACTAATATTTGATTTATTTTCAACAAACTTCAACAAAAAGTACTGTGAAGATTGTTTACATGATAGGACTGGTAATTATAAATGGAGTTTACCTATATGGTGCATACACTTATTCGTCGAACACCTACTCTACCAGGGGCAATCGTAAGGCAGTTGCTCCTGGGCAGCAGTCCGTCCACGAGCGGTGCTCGAGTAGGTTTGAGGGGGGCGCTGTCTCCTGGCCAGCTGCGGAGAGGATGAGCACAGAGCTAGCACTCTAGGTAACGCTACAGTAACTACCTATATGGCTCATACACTCATTCGTCGAACACCTACTCTACGAGGGGCAATCGTATCGTAAGGCAGTTGCTCCTGGGCAGCAGTCCGTCCACAAGCGGAGCGGCGCGCGGGGCGAGGGGGGGGGATACATTTTTCGTTTCTTGGAAATAACTTCTTAACAAAAACACTTACTTTAAAAGTACTAAATTAACTCTTATTTACATGCTACAACGTGTGCTATGAATGAGGGTTTTTTATTTTATTTTTTAAATGGACTTCTCTGACTAGAGTCATCCTAACTAATATTATAAATGCGAGAGTGAGTTTGTTTGTTTGTTTGTTTGTTACCTCTTCACGCTTCATCTACTGAACCAATCTTCCTGAAATTTCGCATACACATAGCTGGAAGTACGGAGAAGGACATAGGGTACCTTTCATCCCGGGAAAAAGCACTGTTCCCGTGGGAAATTCACGCGGGCGAAGCCGCGGGCAAAAGCTAGTAATATAATAATTCAGATTTAAATACACAGCCGACTTGAGCAACTCAAGAAAATGATTGTAATTTTTTTATTAAAAAACAAAAAACCCAAATCCACGTAAGTGTGTCCGGATATAAGTATCTATTTTATTTAAATTATTCATATTTTTTTACAATTATCGGGCTTGGTCACTATTGGAATATAACAGAAGTAACTCCTCGCAGGCCCCTTGCCCGGCGCCTGCGGCCCGCTGTCCCCGGCGGCGTCCCCCGAGCGCGCCGCGCTGTCCCCGGCGTCGCTCGCCTACGACTACTGGCCCTCCGTGTCCTCCGTGTCCGACAATGATGAGGTCGAACTCATTTTGGACTATAACGTAAATACATTAATGCTTATTATCGTCTAACTAACATTTTAAGCCTATTTCATTTATTGCCGATTTTGTGATCTGGGTTATGGGATATTTCGATTTTTTTTTTAACGATTTGAGCATTTTATTTAGTAATTGAGCATGTTAATCTATGAACATCAAAAATAATTCATGAAGTCGGTTGGTCATTGAACAAGAGCTCTAACAGAATCTGACATACCTGTGTTACAAAGTATTCTTTGTACCATCGATAGATCGCGATTGTTAACTCTGTCTATCCCGTAAGAGACAAAAGACGGGATATTCTATTTTTAGGTTGCTTGGATTCGTTGCAACTATTTAATCTCATTTATCTATTAGTGCTCTTTGAACATTTCTCATACCAATTTAACACTGAACACATCATAATAACACTTTTATTGTATGTACGCTTACTGAGTATGTTTTATATATGTATATTGGCACAGGCAAAATTTTTATAGTCCGATATTACTCACATTACTAGTTGCATAATGCCATGGTTTAGTTGTAAATACACTCAAAAGTTTTTGAATTAAATATCGAAGTTAAAAATCGTTATGGTTGCCAACTACTTGTTGGGCAGGTACTGCATTAATTTTTACTTTTAATTTGTGGTATAAAATATAAATCTTAAAAATTTGCATTGTTTTCTATCAACGCTACAACGTTTCGATAGTATGGTTATGTGTAAAAAGCGACTTCGAAGTTTGCTTTCTTGATCGTTACAAGATATCAAAATTTAAAAAGACAATTTTTCTCCCAATAGGACACACTATTCGATCTATTGCTGAACAGTCTCTCCATCGATGGCGGGCCGCCCGGCGACACAGAGTCGCCGCGGCCGGTGACCCCGCCCGTGCAGCCGTGGAGTCCCCACGCCACGCCACACGCGCCAACCCACGCCACACCCAACGCCACTCCCCACGACACGCCCCACGCCACGCCTCACGCCACGCCTCACGCGACGCCACACGCCACGCCGCCGCCGAGGGATGCGGATTGACGCTACAGATGGGGCAGGTATCGCAAGGAGTATTTTCATTGAAGATGGTAATGAGGTATAGTCAAAAGGGTGCTGTGTGGTGGGAGTTTTAAAGTTTTTTTTTTAGTTTTTGCTAAAGTGTGGAGTAGGTAGAAAGTTCAGATTTTTGCTTCAAAATTGTTCATTTGTCCTATGCTATTTAATGCAAAAAAAAAATGTTTAAATTCCTATTTCACTGATCCATGATATGAGCAGCAGAAAAAATAATTTGTAGGAAAATGAAAATTCTCCTTTATCACGATCGTTCATATTGGTGTATAGAAGCAGTACCCTGTTTGACTATATTTTCTTGTAACTCTATACCATAGAGACTTAAATGACTTGGCATGTGATTACGGAAAACGCAATTTAGTAAATGCGACACGAATTGTTTTGTCGCAGTTTTTCATTGATTTTTTTGTAACTTGGATTCGCTATTTGTTTTAATATTATGCGGGCTGGATATATTTTTTAAAACTAGCTTTAAATGCCATAGTTCTCAAAAATAATGTGAAAAACTGTTGGTTTATTCTTTAAGTCTGAATTCATGTATAAGAAAAGCGATTACTATTTATTTATTAAAAGAGATTATAATAAATTTTATTAGAATATATTCTACTTATCCGAGTTCATATGAGTAATATAATGAAGTACGAACCCATGTAATAAATACATAAATAATACTATCTATTAATAGATTGAACTAATCTTCTCCCAGTGATTGAAATAGTTATCTGAAATCTTTTTTCGATACAGTGCACATTGTTGTAAGGTTTCATTTCGGGAATAGATTATTTAGCATTTTAATTTTGGAGTAAGCAGACTATATCAATGTTCTTCGAGCATTTATTGTAGCGTGAAGGTACCACACTGTGTTTAAAATAAAAAATGTTGTCTCCCAAATATTGTTGTGCTCACAAAAAAAGAAAGATAATGCCAAAATACTCAGGTGCTTATGACTGAATAAAAAAAAAGCATGGAATCCACAGTTTTTATTATAGAAATTGTATGGATTCAAAATAATTTTAGAACGGAACAAAATTTTTTTTTTCGGGCATTAGATAGAATTTAAAAAAATTGGATCTCTAATTGTTTAGTCAAAAATTCATGACATTTATTTAGTTATTGTTTCATCCTTGCGGTTTATCGATCACTTTGCAGTTGTAAATGATTAATTTTTGAATGATAAATGATGATATTAAATTCTCTTATATTTATTTATGTTCAGTGTGACATAAAATAGTAGAACATAAATGGGGGCGCTGTGTTCACTTAGCTGGCAACATTGGGTGTTTATAACCAATCACATAGATCGTGCAAAGATTTTAAACTAATCACGATCATTCGATTTGGTATTGCAATGATAGAAAAAAATTTGTTCGTCCTGAATCCGTTTTCCACTCTTTTGTGTCGCACTGTAGTTAAATTAAACCCAAAACAGGGTAATTAAAAAGCAGATTCTGTGATGCTTTAGTATATATCCGAATTCGAGTATGATTGTATTGTTTTAAGGCATTTATTTATTTTTGCATTTATATATGTCAACTTTCAGTAACTTCGCATTGATACTGTGCATGTTATCTAATGTATGTACTTGTGGCTTATAATATTTTTTTTCTTTTTCATACCTTTAAGCCTCCTATAAGCTTACAGGTTGACTATTTTGTCACTAGATAGCAAATGTAAATGTTATTTGTTAATTAGCTTTATCAATCAGTAGGTTCATAATATCCTAATCAAGTTGCTGCGTGTTTTTCAGAATTATCATGAAAGTGCCAACAATTTAACAATTGATACATCTTTTAGATTTATGAAAATACATACAAAATCTACAAATAACAATACGATTATTAGCTAAATTGTTTGTTAGTGAACCATAGACATTTGCCGTTAAAATTTCATTGATATTAGGTATCAGGGTCAATATACATGATGATCTTATTTAAACTATAATGTTGTTCGACCTTTGGGTTATTGATCATAATAGTTCAAATTAATTTATGTGATCGTAGCGGTTGGGACGTAGCCGTCCAGGTATTATTATATTTAATCACTTAGTTTAGTGCGAAGCGACTGAGTTCAAACGCGTGTGATCTGTTAGGTAATGTGTGTTGAGGACTGAGTAACGTAAGGCTTATGTGTAGTCAAAGAAATTGAATACATTCATTACATTGAGACATTCATCCGACACGTGTCAACAGTTCAACTTCGTTCACTCTGGGTTCTATGAGTATTCAATTTCTTTGTGTGTAGTGTAGCCAAGGTGAAAACGAAAAGCTAGATGCGATGCACTTTACAGTTGATGTAGAATTAGATATTCAATAATCGTTTTTGACTACTTCGCAAACGAAGGAAAATATAACAAAAAGTATTGTAAACTTGCTTCTGTAGTTTACTAAGGCTAAAATGGCTTTTACAACTTATATAAGAGGTGGACACATTATATCCCGTCAAATATTCGGCGATTTCTCTACTCGACTATAGTTTTTTTTATTTAAACTAAATATTAATTTTGTAGTTTCCGAGCTTTTGAACCGCTATGTGAGATTAAGGACGGCAGTCTTATAAAATACTATTTCTTTTTTTAAGTTAATAAATATCATTTGGTGCGTCGCATCTGTTTTTTTTTAGTTTTCCTATTTGACAAAAAATAACGCAACATTCTAAAGTGAACTAATTCGTACAACTTTCCTTATTAAATGAAGATTCTATTTTTGATGTATTTCGATGCTAAAGGTATGTAAATTGATGAACTTATTATAATTGTTTCAATAAAGTATATCATTGATGTCATTTTTTTTTAAATTTATTTCCTCCAATAGTCCTTATACTCATTCCTTATCCTCAAAGCAGACAGCAGGAGTGTGAAATTGTGTTTTCATATCTTTTGATCAGGGTAATGTATTTATGGGACTTATGATATAGTATCACACTTGAGATGATCTTAGCCCACCCTATGAATGTCGAAGCTGTCGTACTATATGATTATCTCTTTTTAGCACAGCGTTTATTGGTGCATAAGACGAAAGAGAGCATCCAACGTCTTCAGTTTCTCACTCTGAGCTTGAAACTCTTGTTGACTCTTAATCTTCTAGTAATTTTATTTACACACAAAAAAAGTGGCGAGGCAAAGTACAGTCACGAGCATTAATATATAAATAGATCGGTTCTTAAGACAGGGTGATTACACCATTTTTTAAAAACTGTTTTAAATTAATCCTGAGATCGTAATGAACTAGTAGAAATTTTGTTATTTTTTTTTAAAACCGAAAATCGCCTTAAAATCTGTTTTTTATTTATGATTTTGAATTTTCGCGCGGAAACGCTAGCCGCCATGCTTTTTCATCTCGTGACGTCACTCGGTTAGTAAACAATACGACTTCGAAAGACCAAGTAATAAGATTCGTGAAAATAATGAGTTATCATTGGTGTCTTGTGCCTGAATGCAAAAATACAAGTGTAAAAACGCCACAAAAATTATGGATTCAAGTGCCAAGTGATGTAAAAATGAATGATGTAAAAGTATTACCCATTGGCAGATTTGTACTTTCTGCTTTCACAAAACCGTCTTCCATAGTGAAATAAAGGCTACTCGTAAATTTATCAAAATAACAGCGCACAACTTATTTTCAGTAGATTGTTTACTATCGGAATGACGTCACGGCGGGATCCAACATGGCGAATGGCGTTTTAGACTGAAAAACAGATTAGAAAAGACGATGTTTAAAATGGAATTATAAAATTAAAATTGCAATTTTATGAATAAATATCGACGTTTCTTGTTTACTTTTTCGAAATCTATTATGAACAAACATTTTTAATATTTTTTCTTACATGAGGGTATTTTACACTATGTAAGAAAAAATATAAAAGTTTCGAGGCTTGTGACTAGAACTTTTATAAAGTTCTGGAATCCTTGTACAATTTCATTTGCCGCGGGCAGGCAGGCATACATTTGAACTCCTATTAAGTTATGGAATACTAGTACAATTTGGTTCCACCCATAGAACAACACGGCCGCGCGCGCGAAGGGAGGCGCCATAGATGTCTTTCCCCTCTGGCAAAGCTTAGGTCCAGGTGGACTTGAAGCGCATGGAAGTAATAAGTACTTTGTACAAGTACTTATTACTTCCATGCTTGAGCGTTAATAAAAACTGTTTGCATTCGGATTTTTCGCTAGACAGAATCCATCAGTCAGTGTGAATGACATATAAAAAAATACAAAAAAATCCGAATTGTTCAATTTTGTGCTGCATAAAGAGGTCTGGGACATCTATTTTACAGAAAGATGGTGTTACATTTCTCTAGTAAGTAAATTCTTATCATATGGTAATAAATTAAACAAAAATTCATACATTTTAATTTAATGTCATTGTTGGATTTGTTTACCGACATCAGTCCGGTCGCGTATTGCCAAACTGTATACCAGTACAGACACCCATACTCTGTGCTCGATCACTTTGTGCTCATTAAAATAACAAATATTCATGAGCAAACTGCGTACGTAAACAGAGCAGTCTGTATAAGTATACAGTTTGCTCGCATGCGTATATGCCATTCTGTGTACCAGTACAGACACCCATAGTCTGTACTCTACTACATTGTGCTCATTATAATAAGAAATATTCTAAAGCAAACTACGTACGAATACAGAACAGTCTGTATAAAAGTATAAAGTTTTTGCATATTTATAACACAAAATGCGAACGTGTTATTCTAAGTAGCTACATTAACATAATCATAATCTAAATTGGCTAAATTATCGTATATGAAAGGTTTTTTCCAGTAACGATCCCACTAATATTATAAACTAGCAAGCCTGCCCCGGCTCCGCCCGTAGTACATACATAACCTATGTCACTCAGGGATAGTGTAGCTACCCAACAGTGAAAGAATTACAAAATCGGTCTAGTAATTTCGGGCCCTATTCATTACAAACAAACAAATCTTTTCTCTTTATAATATTACTAGCTGTACCCGCGACTTCATCCGCGTGAATTTAACAAAAAAGGTTCCTTTATTTGACTACGGAACCCTAATAAAGTAGCCTAAGTTACTCCTTATTACATTAGCTACCAACCAAAAAAAGTCCCGTCAAAATCGGTCCAGCCATTCCAGAGATTAGCCGGAACAAACAGACAGACAAAAATTTAAAAAAATGGTTATTTGGTGTATGTGTCGTATATATAATTATACGCATGTAGTAAAAAACGGTTATTTCCATATTACAAACAGACACTCCAATTTTATATATTTGTATGGATTAATAATAAATATATAAAGAGTGGTAGATGTGCAGGTGTGGATGTTTGTGAGTTTGGAAGTGTGTTACTCAATCACGCTAAAACGGCTGAAAGATTAAAAATGTAAAATAAAACAAGAACTTTTTTTTAAATTGAAAGTATTTATTTTTAAAACAGATTGTACTTCACAATGATAAATCAATAAAACTTTTTTTTTTTATCGAAAGTATTTATTTTTAAAACCGATTGTACTTCACAATGATAAATCAATAAAACTTTTTTTTAAATCGAAAGTATTTATTTTTAAAAGAGACTGCCAGAGTGCGAAGAATGCAAAGAATGTACCAAACTATCCTTGGTGCGAAAGAGACGGAATGAGTCTGCTCTGCACTCGCATGTATTTTGCTCATAACGAAGCATGCTATTCTACATACCACTGCAGCCAAAATTGTATGTGCTCGTATATATTTCGCTCTTATAAATTAGAGCAAACTGTATTATATTGCAGAGTTGCTCTGTACTGGTAAGCAGTATGCTCTATAAGTACGAGAGCATATTGCGTGCGATCACAGAGCACTCCCTGTCTGTGATGGTACACATTATGGCAATACGCAGTCCGGTCGCCTATAGAAACACGGATTTGTCGAGTGATAATTCCGTCCTACATCTAGATTTAGTGATGTTACTTTGCTTACATTGTGTGTTGTAGTCCTGTATCGATAAACTCCGATAGGTATAGTTTTAAATTGTTGTATGTTGTAACGTGTATTTTCTTATTGTTTTACAGCTTTCCTAAAAATACCTACTTAGAGATGTGTGTATGGAAAAACTTGTGCCACAACTAGCAAACCTGGGATGCCAAAAAGACAAGTCCCGTTTGTTTAGCTCATTGTAAGGCATCTGATTTCTACGAAATGGTGTAAGTTTGCTCGGATGAACAAGACAGTGATATGTCAGAAAAAAATACTAGAAATAGTTAAGTTATATTTAGATAATTTAAATTTTATAAGTATTCCTTTCTTGTATTTGTGGTACTTAACTAATAAACGTGATAACTTTGCAACTCTGATTTTATTTATAACTAGCTTTCGCCCGCGTGGATTTCCCACGGGAACAGTGCTCTTTCCTGGGATGAAAGGTACGCAATGTCCTTCTCCGTATTTCCAGCTATGTCTATGCGAAAATTCAAGATGTTTGTTTCAGTAGATAAAGTGTCAAAAGGAACAAACAAACAAACTCACTTTCGCATTTATAATATATAGTTAGGATTATGCTAATTCTGCGAAGTGTACACTCTGCGAAGTGCACCAATTGCGAAATCCACCTTTTGTTCGAGTGTACGTTTTGCGAAGTGCACATTCTTCGTCAGACCCACAGATAGAACCACTAGTATATAAAAAATG
>CM031573.1:16544279-16574186 GCA_018467065.1 Ephestia elutella
GAAATTGGGTCAGTCGATTGTTGTTATGCGGGAAAATGGGTTTGTGTATCTGAGAATACCTGATTGTTTTTAATCCAATCAAAAATTTTGTGAAACCAAATCCAGACTAATAGTAGATATTATCTTCATTTGATTTTCATTTGAGTGTGTTATAAATCCTGGGGAAAATTTCCGTAGAATTCACAAGTACAGGAAAGAAAATTAATGAAAAAGTCGTATTATAAGATAGGAAAATGGAAGTGCTTTTTAATTTGATGATGATGAATAAAATACTTCAAAGACTATCTAAAATACATATTTTGTCAGGTTCTTTGAGAGTATTTTGATTTTTTTGACAATTTAAGTTAATTATCTGAACCTGATAACGAGAATCAAAAGTTACAATTAATTAATGATAGCGGAACATTTCAAACACGAAAGTTTATCTCTAGTAACCGTAATAGTTAAATTAGGTGTTCCCGTTGCAATTATTTTCGTATAAAAACAGTTGTGTAATGTTTATAGGTCAGTAACAGACTTGTTTTGTATCTTTTAACAGGAAAATTAGCGTGCAGTAGATAAAACGTAGTGTTTGTTTTGACATTATGGAAATGAATCTAGATATTGTTTTTGTGGATTATAAGTTTAATGTATGTTTCCAATATTGCGATTTTCGCTTTGAAAGCTAATATAATACGACATATATATGACAATAAAGATATTTTGATTTTGATTTTAATCTCAGATGGTTAGTCATATAGCCGTTTGAAGATCAAATTGATGTAGGGGGTAATTGATCATTTTTAAGCTTTAAAACTGTCAAAAGTCAGCTGATGTTTGGAGTTCAGAGTAGCTAACAAGAAACTTATGGGGACGTATCAGTAGCATTAGGCTATGAATGCATAAACACCGAATACTGAACCGATATAACTTTTTATTCTTTCCATGTGTGGAAGTGTGAAATCTATTGTAAAGTACACTAGGCTGACTCTGATATGTTGCAAACACGGAATCGGAATGCTGATCAAACATGCATACTTGCAAACATTATTGTAACTGTTGCATGTACGGGGTACTTCTTTGCACATTAAATTGATTGAACCGAACTCATCGAAATTCATACAGCAGAAGTAGTATCGCATAGAAATAAAATTAGATAAGAAATCTCTTTGAGTTATGATTGTTTATATACCCGTACAAAACCAGCACTAGAAGTGTCTAGTGCTGGTTTTGTACGGGTATATAAATCATCCGTAAGAAGTAATATAAATGATAGGGACAACCGCACCAAATTCCATTCCGTAGTTTCAAAGATGTGTAAATAGGGACAAACAGACGCAGAAAGCAACTTTGCTTAACACTATTGTTATTGATGTTGTTTTCCTGCGTGCTACAACTAATCCAGTATGTAAGTAAGCCATTACTGTCCGATTTTCTAACACCTCGTCTTTATTGATGGCTGTTTTGTTTCGAGGCCCGGATGCGCGGCCGAGCGGCACCAACTACCGTGCCATCGGAACCAATGGTGCGGCAACGATAGCTATAGTGTCTGTTATGTTACCGTAATGGGAATCTTATTCTTACACTTATTAAAGTACCATACATATTTAAATCAACTGAGTGACAGAAGACAACAGCTCTACTTTTTCGGAGAATCAATTCTCAGTTGATATTTTCTTTATCTGCCAATTCATAGATAAATCAGAAACTTATCAACGACTTGATTACCTATTTCCGAAGTAGTCTGATATTATTGTATCTTCTTGTTTTTAAATTTAGATGAGAAAATCCGGCCCTTAAAGAAAATACACTTTAAGAAGTACATTATTTTCAAATTAACTATGTGGATCTCGAATCCTTTGAAATGATAATTGAAACTGGAGTCGACTGTAGCATTGAAGAAGGTGTCGGAATAAGAAGTGATTAAAAAATATACATCGAAGCGAACTGTAGCATTGAAGCAAAAACATTTAAAAGATATAACCACTTGCATTATTTTGTAACAATATACCAATTGCATGCAAGATCCATTTCACTGGCTGTGGGCGGGGACAATGATTCACATATCGATTTAAGTAATTCGATCCAGTCTGAATCACAGGGCGTATTGGTACATGCTAAATATGCAATTAGCCGTAGAAAGTATACAATAATTGGCAACGTCTGCCCACTCGCCATTGAATTAGCTGTGATGAGGAAGTGAGGTCTGGAAGAGCCATGTGGGTGCATTGTTAGGTCTAGCGAAAGTCACGTAACATGACTAATTCCTGAGTTAAGACAATTGCATAAGTAATGACTTCATTGATCTTCCTTACACTTAATTTCCACTTTTGTTAGTTTTACTATAAGTGCCTGGGGATTCCAAATGTCTACTTTATCTTGTCATCATTGTACTGGCTTCGTATCGTACATCAATATTTGTTAGCATGTAATTAAGTAAAATTCATGACATCGTGCTAATTTACTAATTGCACTGTGTTAACATTTTTAGCCAGAAATCCATCGGCAATTTTGACAGCTAGATGATGGACAAAGATGTCATCAAGAAAAAGAAAATAAGTGAAAATAAACATCTGGCTCCTGATTCTTTTAAGAATTCATTATTCTAAGTAGTCGTAGTAGTCACAGAACAGAGTATATTTTTACAATGGCACTCAACTTTCTTCGTTCCAGTTAACTTTTTGGTACATACAAAACACCATAGAGAAGACGTATTTTGCGACAAAAGACTTTATTGGCTAGAAGACTTTCAACATACAGTTCATCTACAAGTAAATCATCAACCAGAACCTTCTTTCAGAAATTTCAATGGACATATCAAAGAAACTCTTACAACATTTCCAGCGATTTTATCTATTTCCAAGTGTTGTCTACGGGCGGGTCGTCGACCCCGGCAGTTGCGGGCGGACGTGAATTGCAACGTGCGTATGCGCATAGACAAGCGATGGCTGGATAATCTGCTTAGTTCGTATGGGAGTCGACAGCTAAGGGAATTTATACAGAAGGTGATTGGTGAGGAGATTCTATTTTTTGGAGCCATTTTATGCAATAATTAAATAAATAGTAAACTACTCAAATCGTCTGAATGATTATTAAATGAGACTGACGTACAATTAGTATTTTGTTGTACATTTGTTTATCATTCTAAGAATGTTCAGTCCAACATGTGGACAAGAAAATCCCGCACTTGCTGACAGATAGGAGCTTTAACCGCCCTCAAGGCTTTCCAGAAAGCTCATCAAATCAATGAACAGCAAGTCTTTCATACAGCCCATACAAACAAGTGATCTCATTAGGCTCATTTGTGATCCAATCACAACACTCGTAGGGTAACCACAAGAATTTAAATTGATTTTGACATTGAATAACCGATATAACATAAACATGTGTTCCTTCGTCGATGAGAATTAGTAGTCGTTTTGTCCTATTTGATGTGGCTAGAATAAACTTGTTTTTCGTCTTTGACTGGCCTTGAAAATGTGGTCAAAGCTTGCTCATGCAATATTGTTTTATCACTTAGGTGGTTCATTTGTAGAAGCAGAAGGTAAGTCTTCTGCTAGCAAACCAAATTTCTTATTTTTTTAGTCATGTAGTCCTGTGTTTGATAAAGTCAATCAGCCTAAAATCTGATATATGGTAGCCCTATTAGTACGCAAATGGCTTCTCAGAAAGCAGACACTCGGTCTGGCAGCATAGCAAGCGCATCTGCATCGGCTGTTTATTGTTGCTTGGACCGTTTACATGAACTTCGCTGCTAAACATTTAGTTCCTCGTCAACTGACTGTCGTTGAGGATCGACATGCATGACAACATTATCATCTTCGCTTACTCATACTTTTCACCAAATTAACTGTTAATTCGGAAACGTAAAATTTCCGTTGAAGCAAACAGTCTTTGTCTTGTCACGATATTTTATAATTTCTCATAATCGGCAACTTTAAATTGTTCGCTAAATAGCAATACCTTTACTAATTTCTTACTTGGTGGTAATTGCGCCAAGCATCAAAGAATCAAACACTAAACTCATTTAAACCATTATGCCCGTGCCTTATACGCCTACTTGTGCAAATGTGTAATGTGCCACCGTTTTCACAGCACTGATTAAGTGTTACAACGTAAAAGGAAACTCTTGCATACCAATTAATACTTTTACAGTGGTTATGTAGTGTAACTGAAATATGATCTCGAAGGTGATTGATTTCTAGGGGATATTTTTCTTCTTTCTTGTCAAATGTGTTATAAATAACACTAAAATTTTTGTCACTTCTAGAGACATCTGATATGATTTAAAGACTACCGCCATCTAGCGACAGCAGTCTAGATTTATTGTGTGTGCCATCGCGGTCAAGTTCAATTGGATAAGTTTCCTATTTAAGTAAACGTATATCGATTTATTAAGAATTTACAATGTGTCGCCAGATGTTATTGTCGTTGTTATTGACGCATCTAGTGTATTTATTTATTTATATCTGTGTTTTTCCTTTTATGGGGTTTCCGGGGTTACATCGACCATTCTAGTTGAATCCCATTTGTTATTTTTGAAGCTATTGGAATACACAAGTTAGTATTAAAGAACAATTTAAGACTTCACATAAGTATCCATAAAATAATCAAAAATAATAACAAAGACTCAGTGAATGCTGTAAAACATTATAATGAAAAGAGAATAAATAATAGACAAGTAAGTGACGTCAATTTTCCATGTTACCAAAGAAACCGTATCCAAAGACCGTGACTTTTTCCTCCACTCCCACGATCCGACAGGAAAACACAAGCACAATCCTAAAATACCGGATAATTAAACCGTGTTTATGTCATAAAAGCGAGCATTCACACTGACATGGCGCAGGCAGATCTAATAGTTTATAATTAAAGTTGTTCAGGGCCGCCCATATTTATAATCACGCAACTTTGCAAAAAAAGATTGGCAAAATACAAAGGAAGCTATAAATCTGATAGGTCCTCGAAAACTAATTTACAAGGTCCCGTGAATCCGTACGAAGTATATATGTTATTTCATAAATAAGTTTATTTCATCCACGATAACAGTAACAGACCTTTGCAAAATTATTTATAGCCGTTTTATTATTTGCGAGATATTTGTGTGATTTATTGGAACACAGTTAACGCATACAGCTAGTGTAAAACGTCTACAGCTAATGTAAGCTCTTACAAGCATAAATAGTGTCATACTTTTAATTTTCATAGGCAAAGAAAGTAAATTTGTAGGTACAGAAAAGTGAGATCGGTTTGGATGTTTTCCCGGCAAACAGTCGAGTATAAAAACGTTAATCAAATAAACCATCAAAGGACTAATTAATTAAGGTACTTTTCCTAGAGATCCTGCAGGACGTCGGTAGCCCTGTGAAGGTATACATTTTCCAGTACTGCACACTATTGCCGGCATCCGTTCTAGGAACAACGCACTGACAGACAGACCGACGCTTGCTCAATAGATATACATATAGATACAGATTGAGATACGCCGGAAATGCACCGAGGATAATGTAGCATTTTGAACTAATGGCGATACTGAAAGCTTTGTAGCTTAAAAGCTTATGTAACTTATAGCCGGTGAAAATCAACAACGCTTTTAGGCTTACATAAAATGTTATTTGCTAACAAAAGAACTACAGGCTTAGAAAATATTGATTTGTTTGATCAAGCTCCAAAGCTACAAAGGTCGATAACAGTACAGAATATAGTTTCTAAATTATACAACTTCAATCAAGTAGTACCAAGGTGCAGCAAGTACAGCTAACTAAATCACTCCAAAATAGTCAGGTTAAGTCTGTATTTCACAAATGTGATCGATCCGTCAATCCGGCGTCCTCGCTCCCATACCGAAGTGTCCCTTACCACGTTACATCAATTTTAATCCAAGATAACTTTTGGGTCAATGGCAGAGACATAACTCGCAATCCTATGGAACAGAAATAGTCCGGGTTAAGTAACAGCTGGCTGGGAACGAATAAAACGCATAATAAGTGACGTTTTGTTTACGAGGCCCGTTGCGAAATGTTATAAAATTCGAGTGATCGTGTCGCAACGCACGTACGATTCGGTGGTTCAGTCTGCCTGTTTGATGTGATGTGAATCATCAAATTGTATGACAGCTACAGGCTTTCACGCATGCCAGTCAACCGCAATTGTATTATTATTAGATAACACCAAGCAATCTGTGAAAACTGCGTGTGATTTGCGTTAAAAGGGCACTGCTGACATACGAAATGTGAAGGTTATTGAAGTAAAGGGATAAAGGGCATTTGTAAGAGCAAAAAGTCGTTTTAAAGGTTTTCAGGTCTAGGTGTTTACCTAAGTAAATATGGTATCTGTAATGTAATTTGTGTTTGTATTGTACTAATTTATTAATTGATTTCTCTTCAGAAAGTTAAAAGTCAGCACATTATAATCAGATAGTCAAAATTATTAGAATTCTTATTAGTTCAAAGATTTCACTTTCAAAAATGATTTTGATACTAAAAGTAAGAAAAGATAAATCAATCACAGAAGATGTTTGCAATGTTGGAGTCGAACGTTATTCAAAAAGAACCCGAATGCATCATTAAGCATCGAAATATTGAAAGAGAGAACTGAGTGAGTTTCGTTATTAGGGTCCGTTTGGCAGTTGGTGTGCAATTCAACACTGACCACGACGAAACTCGAATGCAAATTGCATACAAACGTGCTTATGAAATCAATCGTGAATCGAGTCTCGATTGTTATTACTCCGCAGGTGATAATGTGAACATTATACTTCTTGAATTCCGTTGAATGATATCAATTGTTTCGGATAAAATTTAAAAAACATAATTTTGGTTCGAAAAATTAAATATTTATATGATTCAATAAAAGGCGATATTCACTAAAAGGACGGAAGGCGTCTACTCTACAAATAACAAACAAATCTCAATTGAACAGGCCTGAGCGTAGTAAAGTGAACTGAGTGCTTAATCTCACAGAATGTAAAAAAAAAATAGACTAAGCTAAAGCTAGTCTAGAACGTAGAACCTTTATATCTTAGGGTTCAGATAATAAAATTCATTTCTTTCTTTTCAAAGCTCATCAGTACAGGAACCAAGTCAGCCCACAAGAAACGCACCTGAAACCCGTTTGACGTGCGCATATTTTATTGATGTTTTTGGGCCTGGTGCCTCGTGCGGTTGACTCAAGGATGAATGCCGATAGTGGCTCTGACTACTTGCAATTCGCATCACGCACACACCCGGCTGAATGCCGTCATATCCTCGCCAGAATTGGCCAGATAATTAATAAAAGAATTGCGCGCGCAACACTATGTTCGGTAGTGGACATTTTTGACGCATTGTTGGCGATGAAACCGAATTTTCCACAAGATTTTTTCCAATGAGAGGCTTGTAATTCGTAATTTATTTTTATTTATGATATGACTAAAATAAAGTTTAAGTTTTACTATACCTAAAGGACACAATACATATCATTGTCGTCAATAAAACTGATGAAATACCACCGCTTACAAAGCACAAGTGGAAAAAAGCGGCGCTACGAAACCCTAATGGAGGACTTTGTCCAAAGCAACTTTAAGAAGAAATTTAAATTAAACTAGATACACACTTCATGATTGATATTGTGCTTCGTAAAATTAAAAAGAGAGCTGAAGCTATAAATGCATTCAATGGGACTAAAAACGCTTGGCTATACAATTTATTTCTGTTAAGAGAAATAAAGAAAACGATTTACGGACACAGGCGTGACAGTAATGACGGCGGACAGCTTTCAGAAGATAACTTTCGTTCTCCATGGCAATAGCCTTTAGCCACTTTATTTGCTTCTGTTGGAAGTCCTTAATTTAGAGAATTATATGATTACTCCTTTGCAATATTTTTTCAAGTCAATTGTCATATGTAAGATTTATTACTAGTTATTCTGGATACCGGAGTATTTTTTACTAAAATTATGAGTTTTCCGTTTTATCAAAAGTTCAGTTCAAGTCCAAGATGAAGAAGAATGTAATCCAGAAGACCTTCGCCTAACGTCTGTTGTGTCATGTCGTCAGCACGAATCCTCCGAGTGCAACCTCTGACGTCTTATCAAACCTGTCATCTCCCAGCCATTATGCAGCATAGACACGTGACCTCAGCGCATTCAAGGCCAGTGGCCCAACCTTTCCTTTTGTAAATGAATATATTCACTTCTCGATCAAGTATATTTCTTGTGAGATCTTGCCGAACTTCAATTGTTTTGTGTTAACTACTTAATTACCATTCTTTGACAGGCGGTTAATATTTTTCATCTAGCATCAATGTGTCATGTTATAAAAAATTTAGCCTGAGAACAATAACATTGTTCAGTATGGCGAAAAAAAATAATTCTAGAATAGCGATTTTCTTTTTTTATCGCTTAGATAAATTATCTTACAACATGTTGTGATAAAAATCCACAAAAAAATCGACACGCAAATGCAAATAAATAAATAAATTATGTAAAAAAATTATTACAACTGAGCAGAAAATTGCTAACAGGAATATTGTATTTATTATAAAGTAGATATTGTACTGATTCTCTCTGTTTAAGTATAATCCAACTTTTTTGTATTTCGGAAATCATCGATTTAATTTAAAATATTTTAATTATTCTTTAAAAAATAAAATCTTTTGGTATAAAAAAATTAACAATAAAGAAAAAACTTTTTTAACGATCCTTTATACAATTCTTTACATTTTATTTCAAATCCAATAAAAAAAATATGTGCAAAAATATATGAGTATTATTGCTTGAAAAAAAATTACAACAGGATTTTTTTTTGGTAGACTTTTATTTCTGCACTATCAATAAACAGACAGATGTGAAATCCAACACATTAAGTGTTATTTTCGTAATAAATTTAATAAAAGTTCGTAGCGATTTATCGCGGGGTTGAAGCAGGGTGCGGGCGGGTCACAAGTCTGCCGGCCGGCCGACCGCTCGCCGCTCGCTCTGTACTGCGGCGCATGCGCGGGGTAAGGTGCGGGCGGGGCGGGGACACTCCAGGACGCGGAAGGAACTCGTACGCATTAATCGTCTTGTGACAATTCAGGCTCGAAACTCTGAAGGTATTAAGAAGGTAATCTGTAGTAGGTTATCTGCCTACTACAGATAACATCTCATCTCATTAACATTAATAAATATAAAATATTTTACGATAACGCATCTTTACAACTGTGAAAGAATTTTTGAAAACGGTTCAGCAGTTCCTGATTTTATCGCATTCAAAAAACAAACAACTAAACTCTTCAGCTATAAAATATTATTAAAATAGATAACGGAGATGCGTGACATATTCACAGAATGTTTTATTAAATCCTGTACGCTTATTCGAAGCCCATCGATTATAATAATATTTGAGAGCGGCTCTTCCGTTTCCCTTTTTATCGCTAAATAATTCCGTTTTTCAACCGTTTTTCGCCCTTCCACCGCCCCGCAGGCAAAGTGGTGGGGGCACGTGAGCGCCCCGACTTCGCTCTAGCTTCATTGGCGTCTGATTTCCCGCCACGTACAGTCGTGTTTAAGAGCTACACAAAAACATTTTGTGGCCTGGCAACATTTTTGTTTTTACCACGACCGTTATACATCGCGTAAGTTAAAATTTAAATTTTTTGTACTGCAACGATGTTTGTCGTTCGATTTACTATAACTAATAATTATTTTTTATTCCGAATCCGTGTTTTCTTTCAGCAGTGACTGAATTTCAGTGTTTAATGTGTGAATTCGTTTCAGTAAAATGAGTGATCACATTAAGGATAATTTCGTTCGCCCTCGGAGGCGATCAAGGTCATCGTCAAATTCAAGTTCGAGTAGTAGCAGTTCTGAAACTAAGTCTCGGAGACAAAGGCGATGAGAACGTGAGGCTAAACAGGAGAAAAAGTTAGAACAGCTTGCGAAATCGGTGAGTGATTTGCAAAATCAATTCTATTCATAAAATCACAGTACTCCTGTTTACTCCCAGTATGATCAGACAAATAACGAGTTTATTGATGTAAATATTAGTGGAGAATTATACGATTACCCTTCGCATGATAATTTTGAGGCAGCATGCGCATCTAAGGATGTTCAGCCAAGTACAAGTAAACAATTAGATTTTAACATATCTCTGAACACAAGTCTTAAGGAGCCTTCAGTTTCAAAGGCACTGGAAGCTTTTGTAAACTCTCTTAAGGACATTCAACGTTTCGGGGAATCGTCCTGGTCAGATGTTCGATATTCCGAAGTACAAAAATCTTACTCCCACGCCCCTGGGTTTATTGAATTAGAGGCTAATGACGAAGTTAAGGCTTTTGATACCTCAAAGACCCTGGCTTATATTGAGAGGTCTTTCGCTGCCCTTACCTTTGCTATGTTAAAACAAAAGAGGTTTTAGAAAAGAGTTTACAGGATTTGTTATTTAAAGCTAGTAAAACCGAAGGACTGTCTTATGCTGATTTAAAGGAAAAAATAGAAAATATTTTTATTAATGGTGAGTATCCACCAGGTATCTGTGGATGCACTGCAATTAGTATGTGGTTACAGAGCAGACCTAGTACAGCAAAGACGTGAAAGCGTACTGAAGTTTGTTAAGAAGCCTCTCCTGAAGGTATCGTTGCGTAAGATCCCTCCTACATGTGAGAATCTTTTTGCAACAGAAACTTTTGCAGCTACTGCGGAAAAAGCTGGAGGTATCCGCAAGTCCTTTTGGCCTAGTTCGAAAGCTGCTCCTGCAGCGCATGCAGGCAGCAGTAACCAGCACCACCCTGCGCAAGGGCGAGTTGCATCTGTGCCACCATCAGGCAATTACAGAAAACGTGTACCTGCGCAAGGTACTTGCTATCATTACTGTAATCATGCACCCGCGCAGGGTCATAATAGTAATTACAGTTGCTCTCGTTGTCCTGCGCAAGGACCAAACAATAGTGGGAATCAAAGAGCTTCCTCGCGCTATAACAATACATTTCATGCAAAAAGCGAGCATGTGCCATCGGGTTCTCATCCCGCTGCAAAGCGACGACAAACGTCTCCCGCTTGCCATGATAAGCCCAAAAATAAGCGTCGAAGATATTGACTCCAGGATATTTCGGACAGGGCAGCTTCAAAATTTTTATACCGTTTGGCAGCAGGTGGGGGCCCCTCCGTATATACTCAAAGTGATTCGAGGGTACCGCATACCCTTTACAAAGAAGCCACCATTAGTAAAGCCCACCAGAAGCTACCAAACCCAAAGCTCTCCCGAATTTCGAAGCGGAAAGTCACAGGAGGTTTGTTCGAATTCAGTACCAGGAAGAATTACTCGAGATGACTTGTCTGCCATTTGGCTTAAGTTCGGCTCCAAGGGTTTTCGCCTCTGTGACCAATTGGATCGCCCAGATTTTACGCGATCAAGGCGTGAGGGTGATTGTCTATCTGGACGATTACTTATTAGCCAACCAGGATCGTCAGATTTTGTGCAATCATGTGCAGTTAATAACAGACACGTTGTTCAGACTGGGCTGGCAAATCAACTGCCAGAAGTCGGTATTTGCACCTCAGACTTCAATTGAATATCTGGGAATTATTTGGGATCCCTGGCAAGGAACGAAGAGCCTTCCAAACAAAAAAATTGTGAAAATAACAGAACTCTTGTTGAAGTTACTTCACGATCGCAAGGCGAATTTGGTGCAGATGCAAAGTCTAGTGGGAATATTAAATTTCGCCAGCTTTGCGATTCCCAGAGGTCGATTGAATCATCGACATGTGCCGAACTTTTTACACATTCTAATGCAAGAAAATCCAAGAAAGCGTTTGTCTCTGCCGAACCCAGTTCTTCAGGATCTCTATTGGTGGCAGGAGAACTGCAGCATGGCTTCACCACTGCATGCGCCTCCCCCTACGCAGTTTCTGACAACAGATGCATCGGATTGCGCGTGGGGAGCCAAGTTGAACAATCTTTGCCTATCAGGATCGTGGGACGAGTCGGAGAGATTGCTCCACTGCAACGAGAAGGAACTTTTGGCAGTTTTTAAGGTATTAGAACAATGCCAAGATCTAGGTCTTTGCCAGACATCAATTCTCCTGCAGACCGACAGTCGCACGGTACAAGCGTGTTTGCGAAACGAAGGTGGCACTCAGTCAACATGCTTAATGAATCTGACATACAACATTTATCAGATCTTAGAGCGTCATTTTATAAGTTTAAAAGTTTGTCACCTTCCTGGTATGTTCAACAACGATGCCAATTGCCTATCGAGACACAAACCGCTTCCGGAATGGCACTTGCTACCGGTAGCGACGGCAGTGGTTTTTGCCAAATGGGGAACGCCCGAAATAGACCTTTTTGCGTCCCAGACAGCCCATGTAGTGCCACAATATGTGTCACTTGATCAGAACAACAAGGAGGCAGTTTTTCAGGATGCCTTCAGCAGGAGTTGGAATTTCAGATTGACATGGATTTTCCCTCCCCCTTGCCTTATGCCAAGAGTCCTTCAACTCCTAAATCAGGCAGTAGGAACGTACATGATAGCGACGCCCAGATGGAATCAGCTTTTCTGGAGGGCGGACATCAAGCACAGAGCCCTGGCTCCTCCACACACGGTCTGGAAGCTTCAGGAAGTGTTATTAGATGTGTCAACTCAATCACCTCCATCGAAAGTCGAAGAGATGTATCTCGAAATTTGGAAATGTGCGGGTGGTTTGATGACTTAGAGGAATGGTCGGTGCAACAGAAATCTCTTTTGCAATCTGGCTGGAGAGCGTCCACAATTAAAACTTATAATGTTGCTTGGGCCCGTTGGCGTACGTGGACAGTGGAAAATAAAGTTTCGGTAAACAAACCAACTGGTTCGGATTTAGCACGTTATTTATGTGATCTGCATCAGAAAGAAGGTTTATCATACAGTACCATTTTACTGCACAAGTCTGTAGTAGCAACGTTGTGTGCACCAGACTTATCAGGAACATTAAGTTCCCATAAGCTTGTTAAGCAAGCATTAAAAGCTATCTCTTTGAAGAGTCCCAAAGATCCAAAACCACCGATATGGGATGTATCGGAAGTTACGGCTTACTTAGAAAATAAGGAGGTGCCACTTACCCTTTATGAGGTTTCTAAACGTACAGCTATATTACTGTTATTATATTCTGGCCGCCGGGTTCATGACCTCACTCTGCTGAGCATAGATTCGGAGCATTGTGCAGTTTCAGAGGAAAGCTTAGTTTTATGGCCGGGTTTTGGTTCCAAAACGGATAGATCAGACTATCGTCAATCGGGCTGGCGTCTTAGTAGTGAAATAGACCCCGTATACTGGGTCACTATGCTAATACAACTGGGGCAAGAGCGAAGAGAGTCATGCAATACGTCTAAGCTTTTTGTCACCGCCAGAGGTGAACCATGCCCTGCTTCAAAAACTATAATTGCCGGCTGGATTAAATCTACACTTCGAGATGCAGGCATTAAAGCTACTCCGGGCAGTGTGAGGGCCGCAGTAGCATCAAAAAATTGGATAAACAATTTTTCAATAGATCAAATCACGTCTCAAGGCAACTGGCGTTCAGGAGACACTTTCAGGAAATATTATTGTAGAGATATTCGACAACCGATAGCTGATTCTTTCTTAAGTTCATTGTTTACAGCAATTTAGATCACCGTAAACAAGAATTATTTTAATTCATTTGTTAATTTATTTAATATGAGCATAATCAGTTTCACATGTGTGTGTATTTAAGTTAATACTGATTTTATAATTTTTTCTTCAAAAATAAATATTATATTGAAAATTTTCATCTTTGATTTTCATAATATATACCTATACACAGAAATAAATTCTTATCACATTGGCTTCCTTCCTTCCACCGCCAGGCGATACCAAACATGTCTCTCAAATATTATTATAATCGATGGGCTTTGAATAAGGATTTAATATACGCGTTTTACCTTACAATAAAATGCTTATTAAATACTTACCTTATTCGAAGCCCATCGATTAAGTCCTGCCTGGCAGACTTTTTCATAGAGCCAAAGAAGCTAGAGCGAAGTCAGGGCGCCCACGTGCCCCCACCACTTCGCCTGCGGGGCGGTGGAAGGGCGAAAAACGGTTGAAAAACGGAATTATTTAGCGATAAAAAGGGAAACGGAAGAGCCGCTCTCAAATATTATTATAATCGATGGGCTTCGAATAAGGTAAGTATTTAATAAGCGTTTTATTGTAAGGAAAAACGTGTATATTGTACGTAACCTGTACACCTCATTTTTACCATGAAAAAACAATATATATTAATAATATTATTGCCCTATGGAGTAAAGGTGCCAAGCATTTTAAAATTTTAAATCATATACTCTAGTTAGAACCAACCAAGCTGGGAGCGAGGCCGAAGGCCGAGCTTCCAGCTGGTTGGTTCCCCTATATATATATAGCTGCATTACCACTCACTGACTCACTCACTGATTGACATAGTTTGTTTGTTCTACGAAATTGCGAACTTGGAAAAAGTAATGATAGGAAAGTGTGGAGGGGAGGACTGTAAGGTCGAGAAAAATACGAAAGTGGAACTTGGAGCAGTTCCGGACTGATAGGGGTACTGCCCGCGGAAACCATAATAGATAGGTGGGGGGTGCTCGACCAAATGTCATAGAGGACCCTGGGCAACGACCACAGCCGGCGGTAGTCTATGGTTTTTTTGACTTTTTTTTTTTTCTTCATACTAAATTTTGTTTTTTCATACAAACTTCATTGGGGATTTTGGGGGGGAAAACGGACTCGTAGACTTTTACTGTCATAGACAATTTTTTATGTTGAGACCGTGGGACCCCCAAACTGACAGGTTTTTTTTTTTTTTTTCGAAATTTTTTTCGACGAGTTTTGTATGGGCCAGCCAAGTCACCAGCCGGGGAGCCGAGGCCGAAGGCCGAGGCTCCGCGGCAAGCGAGGCCGGAGGCCGAGCTGCGTTTAAATCGAGGGCTGGGGAGGGCAGGAGCGAGGCCGAAGGCCGAGCTCCCCAGCCGCGCAAGCGAGGCCGGAGGCCGAAGCTTGCGCCTGCGAGGCCGCAGGCCGAGCTGCGTCCAGGCGAGGCCGAAGGCCGAGCTCAGTCTCGTGCGAAAAGAATTGGGCGAGGCCGAAGGCCGAGCCATACGTGGATGACGTGATGATGACAACTCATAACTCAAGTCACCAGCCGGGGAGCCGAGGCCGAAGGCCGAGACTCCGCGGCAAGCGAGGCCGCAGGCCGAGCTGCGTATATGAATCCGAGAGGCGAGGCGAGGCCGGAGGCCGAGCCCCTCCTCCAGCCGGGGCAAGCGAGGCCGAAGGCCGAGCTTGCGCCGCCAGCGAGGCCGTAGGCCGAGCTGCGTTTTAAACAGCAAAGAGCTAAAGCCAGAGCAGCCTTTCGGCTCTTCACCTAATCCCAACCGACAACATTTCTTTGTAGATGACTTTTTCATTATTTCCCAACAAATTTCGAACAATTCGCAACTGCCCTTAAATAATTGCCCTGCACAGCACGCGAGGTGCTTGCACCTCGCGCAGCCACCAAAAACTAGTACTATTATATATTCTGGGATCATAGTCAGTGCGTATGATACCTACACACATAAGCTACTTCGTGTATCTTCCGCGCTACACAGCGATCGAAATTGAACCGTATGTGTTCTTTGTTTAAGATTCAAAGTGCCGTGCACTCTGATCCAGATTTTAAAATTGTGTTTATGCGGTTAGATTTTTAGATGGATTTTTGTATTTCCGAATCTTGTTTTATATAAAACCAAAAGTCTACCAAAAATAACTTATGTTATATTTTTGCACTGTGTTTTAAAGAAGAGATATTATTTTTTTTTTGTTCCAGTAATGTTATTTGTTAGATTTTTTTTAGAAATAAGCTTAAAGAATATTTGCTTCTTTTAAATACTTCAATAAGGCATATATCATTTTTACCATAGCTTTTACAATGGTATAAAGCTGATTAGCTAAATTTATTAAAAAAAAAACATTTCCTCTTATTTTTATTAGTGGATTTTATTGTCGTCATTATTATTTTGGTTACTTATGCACGTTTCAAAATAATAACCTCTGTTATTGTTAATGCTCTCCCAATGTGCCCCTATTTTTAATTTTCATTTTTTTTTAAGTCTTCCATATCAAAATTACTTTGGATTCGAAAATATAGTGTCTTAGAATTACCTAATATTTAATTATTTTCGGAAACCAGCCTGTTCGTGAGTTATTTTAGTTGGAACGCTATTTTTCTTGGGCTAATTATCGGCCGCGACTTGCGTAAGGTTGATTTCTATTGAACAGTTATCGTGATTGAATAGAGATCTGTTTTCTAAAAGTACTTACTTCTTCTGTGGAAAAGCTATTTATAATATTTTTAGATTAACATGTGTATCCATTACCTGTAGTATTTATTTGCGTCTTCACCGCTTTGTCATCAAAGAGGTTTAACGGAGCTGATTTGTAAAATGCAAAATCTTGCATGATTTTCAAAGAAAATAATATTAATTGCATGAATCTCTGGCTTTCTCTTATAAATAGTAATTTTATGACGATCTTAATGATATGATTAATGACCAAACATATAACGGTGATTATTTGTAAACATAAAATGGTTATATGACGTTGTTTAATAAAGAAATTTCTAACAAATTAACGGGTAATCTTTTCAACGCCTTCTTACGGGTAAAGGACGACGACCTTCTTAAGTATTGCAGATATTCATAACATTTATCCAATGAATAGAAGCTTCAAGCAAAATGTTATAATAATAGGTGATTTAGCAGATTTGGAGGAAATGGGATGCCTTATCTCCACAAAGTGGTTTTATCATGAATACTTTAATAGAAGTATTTTCAGAGGATCAAATTGAAAGACTCGAAAGCAAATAGGTATTTTGGAAGACGTCGACCTCAATCAACAAGAAGCCTAACTTGAGTGAGAGGCCATTCATCTAGAAATTAATATCTTTTATGAAAAGTGACGGCGATTGATTGCAATGTATTAGTAGTTATCGGCGGCATTGAACCCTGGAGGCTGTAGTTGTTTAGGGGTGGTAATTCAAAGGATCCATTACAGTTTCCTTTCATTCATAGCCGACTGCGTTAAATTACAAAAGCAACGTCAGGTAACAATATTTCCTTTAATGTCAAGGGGCTTTCGGTTATGAATTTTGGGCTTGCAAATAGTATTCCTTCGCTATACGTAATTAATAATTAATTTATATAAATAACTCTCCGAAATTTGAGGTGTGGACAGATAACTATGTTTATAAAATACAATCAATTCAATTCAATAAATTATAGAACTTCGATGGCATACCTGGAAATTACTCCCTCGACAAGAACGAAAATACAATCGTACACCCTAAAATTTTCTATTGATCTATCAGGCAGTAGTAATATTTTATATTAACGATGAGTGTATTGAGACAGACAAAGATAACTTTTTATAACTGAATAACTATTAAATAAATATAAATTTATATGGAAATATCACTAGTGAAATGTCACACTGAGTTAGGAAATCTTATTTTTGTTAATGCAATATTTTAAGAAACTCAACTGCGAACATATTATGTCATTAACACCCGGTTTCTGAAACGCAAATTAATGAAAAAATTACGTAGCAAGTTGATAATCTATATTTATAAGCAGTTTGGGTTTCTGAACAAGCCTAGTGACAGTTTGTCGGATTTGTTGTTCCAAATGTCAGATCCATAGGGCTAGGTACGACCGTTGAATTTGACATTTGTTGTCAACGAAAGAGACAAAACTATGCGTTGGACAGAAACAAAACATGAATGAGTGAATGAAAACTTTTAGATAATTTTACGGTGAAAAGCTTGTTAATTATGACACCCTGTTACAAAAGCGTAACCTATTATTAAACCATTGTTGTGTAAAAATTTTGCAGATAAAGTAACGTTTGCATTGTTCATTTTATCTTAGCTCGTTATATTCCGTCAGTAAGAAATTAGCACGGGATGTTTGTGCCTCGACCCTTACATAAAAATTAGCAAACATTAGGGCTCACATGGATTACGCCACACGGCAACTGGGCCGTGATAATCGGTCTTAATGTTGAGTAACTGACCGCAAGTAGAAATCAGTGGATTGTATGAACCCGCAGAAACCCGTGTGAGGCCGGCTTAAGGTTGGGTTACTCTGTGGTGATAGGTACTCGATGGTGATACTAGATCGTTTTAATATTCTTCTTCGTTGCAGTACGTTGGTCTGCCTGTGTGATTTCTCCAAAATAAAAGCTGTTATGTCCGTCTATCTACAGTTTCAAAGAATCAGAACTTTTTTGTCATAACTTAATCCCTGTGTTAATCGCATGTCGTTTCACAAAATATCAATCTATTTTGTCTGATATTTGTATTTCTTTTATAATATCAAATTATAAAAAAAGATTTCTAAATAAGTAAAATATATAATTTCAAATTTTATTTCCTTTATTCAAAGTCCGACAACTTGCACACGCGACGCCCCGTGTGTCGTAACGATACATTACCAACACTTCTACCAAGTTATTACAGGAAATACATAAATAAGTATTATTCAATACAGTCTTACTTTGTATTTCTATCAATGGATTTATTAACATTAATTAATTTATAATTACTGCGGATACTTGTAACACTTAAATAAATACTAAACGGATTGCTGTGGAAATTGCTATGCGTTTTTCAACATTTTGCTCCATATTCTAACAAAAACAATATTGTATAATAATATTACTTCGTAGATTGTATTTGTATAAGAACATGAGGTCAAAAAGCTAAGGTCTCAGGCCATGCACCTGTCTAACCTGGCCTAAATGCAAATATACATACAAACAATATTCATGTATGCAGCTAAATATCCTTATTTCTAATTCCCGACGTCAAACATAACACCTATTACATAATAATGACTATGTTAGTCAGTCTGTTTGTATACATAATAGCATTCTTATCCCCAACTGGAAAAAATATTATTAGAATTTGGATTACAATAAATGTAACTAAAATATAGGATGGGCGGCAAAGTGAGATTGGATAGGCCACGTCTACCGTATGCACACAGAAAGATCGACTCAAAATCTAACTCACTGGATTCCACCCGATGGTTTTAGGAAGAGAGGGAGACCAAGAACGAGATGGTCTGATGATTTAAAGGGATTCGATAAGAACTGAAAGGAAAAGACGAAGGACCGTGAGTGGAGAGAATTAGGGGAGGCGTTTGCCCAGCAGTGGGGCATAAACAGCTAGAAAAAAATAGCTTTCGCCCGCGGCTTTGCCCGCGTGAATTTCCCACGGGAACAGTGCTATTTCCCGGGATGAAAGGTACCCTATGTCCTTCTCCGTACTTCCAGCTATGTGTATGCGAAATTTCAGGAAGATCGGTTCAGTAAATAAAGCGTGAAGAGGTAACAAACAAACTCACTTTCGTATTTATAATATTAGTTAGGATACTACTACGTTGGTGAAAAGACTTGCATGCCTAATTAGTAAGTGGTCATATTTTTATTAAACACGCAGGTATACGTCGCTTATTAAAGAGTTGACAGACTAATTGCTTAATGCATTAATTAATGCCCTTTTAACATTAAAAACAAAATTGGCGAAAAAATAACAGTTTTACTTTTATGACGTGCAAGTGAATGTAAATAACTTGCAAAAACAGAATTAAAGCCAATTGCACATTGTCCATTTTCTAGTTAGTTAAAAACCAATCTAAATATTTAAAAAAAAATATATATTTTTTTCACTTCCTATGAACTCGTATTTTGCATAGACATAAAAAATCTTAGTATTTTATAAAAAAAATAAAGAATTGGATTTCGTCTCTTCTTTAATTTAACTTAAATTTTTCCAGTTTTTTACTTATATTTGATTTTTTAGCAATAGTCAAACTTAGGCGAGTTACAGCTTTCGCGAAATTACTCGTCAGTGCGTTGAAAAAAAAAACAAGCCGTGTGAACTGGCCCTTAGTTATGTGTAAGTATTGAATATCCTGCTTTGACGGACGTGTGAACCAGCATGACCATTAACCTCTATCTTTAAAACAAAGGATATCTGAGATATGAACAAACAAAAGAACAAACATAACTTGTGGCCCTGACATTCGCAAACTATGATTTTTTTTATCGCAATTTTTTTTTGAATCATGTATGATAAAGATATTAAAGAGAGAGCTTTTGTTGAATGTATCGGTTTTAGTTGATAAATTGAGGTTAGAATAACCCTACTTACTTAACGATTTTTTGTTGTAACTTAAAAAAATAATTAAATAATCCCAAAAGGGTAAATGTGAAAAATCCCTGATATAATCCCTGTATGTGAACGCGACTTTCAACATCCAACCCACACATGAATTAACAACAAAACAAGCTTTTACCAAGTTATTGAAAAGCTTGTTAAAAAGCTCTAAATAGCTTTGCAACGTCGCGCGTCTCTACCAGAATAACTCTTTCATTACGAGCTATTATTAAAACGCAAATAGATTTTCCCGGACTTAACTAAAAAATCGTAAACTTGAGGACCCAAAAGCTCTTGTACGTGTGAAAACTTTAGGTTTAGTAGATAACATGACCTTGTCCAGTATGATTTGTGACTAAAAATATACTTACCATAGTATATTTTTATCTCAAAATTCCCTGAGGATATATATATAAACATATTCCCAGCAAATGTCTTAGTTTAGAAGATTCTTGAACATAAATCCTAAGTTATGAAGTAGTTAAAATATAAATCTTAACGAATTCGAAGGACGAGCAAAGAAAACCAGGATGTATATTTATCGTCTTGGGATGTACAGCTGCAGAGACTTCTAACGATGCTTGCGTGCTAAGGTCGTATGCAAGCAACAATGCAATGCGTGCGTACATATAACAAACAATATTATTTATTTGACTTCGCTACTAGGAATAATTTCTAGGAATCAATTAAAGACACAGACACAGTGTAAAAGACTTTCTACTCTTTTTAAATTTTGGAAAATTGTATGCACTTTAGTAATATTAACAAAAAAGCTGTTAAAATAAAGATCTTGCGAAGATGTCGCCTGGCACACTTTTTGCGTACAGAATATAGGTCTCTGACGCGACGTCATAAATTCATGTCAGTTTGTATGTTTTGGGAAAATTTTCATCAGAGTTCTTAACTTTGTCATAACTTGCGAAGTTTACCCGACTTATCCTTCCTGCGATGTCATGCGCGGTGACTTCTGTATAAATAATACTAATACCTTTATGGACGCAAATGTGGCTGTTGAAAAACAATGACTTCGCATACGTAACGCGCTTTACTGATGTAATAAACGATGTCATTTTGTGGCTTCACAATGTATTTGAATTTCCCGAGATTTTTTGTCCGAATTTTTTCTTGAATTCAACAAAACAAATATATTTATTTATCAAAGTATCCTGATAATTGAAAAATGCATTTAAAGAAGACTTTTGGTCTATGTATCATAAGGTCAGCCTTACGAACATTCCTTATAAGGTTCTCTATTAAAAGACACTGGCGTGGATTTTTGATATCTATTGGATGCCGTGAAATGTCTAATACGGTATTTACTATTTACAGTTAAAGCTAATAACTGTCAGTCGATTACAAGCCCTCAGCGGATTACGTCGAGGGTCACGGAGGCGATTATTTAGCGAATTACGTAAACTGTGCAGGCGCCGCACCTGACGCGGGAACCTGTCCCACCAGTTCTCGGAGCAAGGTCCCGCAGACCCGGTGCCTTCCACTCCTGCGCCGGCCGTTAGCCTCACACAACCCGTTTGTTATTTTTAAATTTCACCAGGCATTGGGTGTCTATTATAGATACGAATATTTTAACTGATAAATATTTTCGTCTGCGGTTTGTTCAAAGTCCCTTAAAATTCATACTAAAGCCCACATAAATAGACAATCAGATATCGTGTTTCCACAATAAAATTAATGAATAACATTAGCTTTCATCATCATTAAATGTTAGACTTAAAGATAACTTAGAAGCTAATCCCTTACCCCATATCTCGCCAACTTTTTTATCCGCCTCACAATTTTCAAGTCCAACAAACGCATAGCACACGAGAAATATTTTAATTCTTAATAGCAAGATGTTCACATCACAACTATTTACCAACTGACGATGTTAAGAACTCCTTTATAGCCCTTACAGTCATTAAGAGGATCCCATACTCTCCGGAGAACATTATCCAAACTGGATAATTGCAAAGTAAACAGAAAACAGTGATTATTATGATTTTAATGACGTTTTTTACAACACACTTTGTAAATCGCTTAGCGGAATTCAATTACGGGTAGCAGTTACTTTTTACGCAGACTAATATGCTCGAGAAACCCTGAACGATAAGAATCAGTTTTGAAGTGAAGCGATATTATGCATAAGTAACGCATTTCAGATTTTTATCGCGTCCGTGTAAAGTTCCAATGAAAAACAATGCAAGATAAAAAACACGGTGGGGTGCGCTCGACTTACCAAACTCGATCGAGCTGATTAAAGTAACAGATGTGTACGTACACAATACAATATATTTTAAATAAAACTTTAGGTTGGTATATTTCAAGAATCTATTCTAGAATAACACTGAAAAATAACATTATCTGCATAATAAGCATGTTTTTTTGTCTTATTTTTTAATCAAACATTAAATTAAAGTTAATATCAAGAAAATTCACAATCTGCGTCAATCAGCATTTTTATTTTAACATTTGGAGAAGCTTGTGCTGATGATTCTCTGAGACCTTTTGACGAAAATATTGCAGATAAATGAATGTATTAATTTTTCATTAAATAATTTTTGAAATTAGGTATTGTTAGCATTATTGGAATCCGTACCTGCCTTGAACTTGAGATATCAAATCACCAGAATTCAAAGGGCGGTCGTGTATACACGTAAATAAATAAATGAACACACGACATTCTTCTGTATTCTGGTCATTTAGTATTTTAAGCCTTCGAGGGTCAATATTAAATCGAATTTATGTATTCGACGAATTACTTTCCTATTATAGTATGTTGGGTGTTTAAAGTGAAGGTAAATGTAAGGATTTCGTCGGGCTATATTTGGATAGATCTTGAACGAAACTAGTCTTGATACTTGATATTGATTCCAAAACAGCAAGGTTTTCACGTCACCGTAATCAATAACCGGAGGTACAGAGTGACCTGACCACCCAAAAATAAGGAAAAAACACTTTCTGTCTGGTACCGTTTCACATACAGTATTATTTTTTTTTCTAGTTTTCTGTAGATTTTGTGTCCCACTGTTGGGCAAAGGCAAACATAATCATGTTTTATTACTTTTTTCTAATATTTTATTTTATTTTATTTTTGACTGTACACAATCTAGTGTATGTATAAAGTTAAGAAATAGCCCCTCTGGCATGTTAGGCGACCAAGACTGTTTCATGAGTTTCTTTCGGCATTTCTTCTCAGCAGTGGTCGTTCCGAAATGCTAGTAGTTAGTAGCTTTGAGACATAATATATTATGATTAAATAATTAGTTATCGACGTGAAAAAGAGCCTTCTTTGAAGGCCAGGTTTCAATAAAAAAAATTGATATTGACTTTGACTTCGAGGCCTCCCCCTTTTTCTTCCACTGTCTCTCTCTATCGCAAGTTGTGGCCACTCGGGTAAGAATTTGTCTATGTCGTCCCGCCATCTCCTTCTAGGTCTACCTCGTCCTCTGCGGCCGTCCGGTAACCAGAAGGTCAACAGGCTAGTTAAAAAACATAGTTTTCCAATAATATTATTTTTTATTCATTTTGACAAGTACAGTAGTTCGTAAGAATACATACGCCTAGAGTCAGTGTAAGCTAGTGTTTCTTTGACGTCTATGTCAAAGTCAAATTTTTTTATTGAAAGTTGGCATTCAAAGAAGGCTCTTTTTCACGTCGAAAACTAATTATTTAATCATAATATATTATGTCTCAAAGCTACTAATACTAGCATTTCGGAACGACCACTGCTGAGAAGAAATGCCGAAAGAAACTCATGAAACAGTCTTGGTCGCTTAACATGCCAGAGGTGCTATTTATTAACTTTATACATACACTAGATTGTGTACAGTCAAAAATAAAATAAAATAAAATACAAGAAATAAATATAATAAAACATGTTATGTTTGTGATCGAGTAACCACAATGAAATGGTTAAAAACAACAAAAAAAAATTCGAATCAGAATCGAGCAGACCAGTTCCCCCTGGCAACACCCGTTCACGAGTTGACGCGAGGGTCAGCCATCGCAAATGAAGAAGAATACACATACGTACTCTTTCTAATTTGTAGCTGGAGGGTGTTCTGTTCACGTGACGGTCACGTGATGGCCACGCAGGGGCACGAGACCACCCCGGCAATTTTCGAGGCGAAACTTCGATGGTTTCTCTGTGATTAACTTGATTGCTTTTTAACATACAACGAAAAGCTATAGTAGTATATTTATCTATATATTTATGTTTTATTTCTTGGGCAAAAGTAAGGATTTTTTGGTAATTTTTTAATTGTTATGCAAGAGTTTTTTATTTTATCCCTTATTTATTAACATAATTTTGGGACCAACGATAGTGTGCTCGTCAAATTTTGGCATTTTAGTAAGTTCCGCGAAATTAAAAGGTTTTCTACTATATGAATCTACTAGTGAAGCTTATGTTGAAAGTTTTCCCTCCTACACAAAATGCAGCTTAATTTTTCTTTGTTCATTTAAATTTTTTGTAATTAACTATGTAGATTGCTAATTACAGACTTTAAAAAAATATTACTTATCTAAAGCTAAGAAAAAAAATAACAAAGGAAACCAGTTCTTATTTAGTATATTTGCAGGTTTTTTTACCACGCCTAACGACCGTGTCCAGTAAATATTTAATAAGATTCAAAAATATTTTAAAATTCTAAGAACCGAATTATATTTCCGATTACACAATTAGAGGATTATGGGCAGTTTTAAATAATGACATATTATGCTACGTTATTATGCTAGCTAAACCACAATGTACAGTCAGCTGCATGTGCAGTTATACCTTAGAGACCTTAGATATTGCCTTGTAGATTCTGACTTATGCAGCTGATTGTACATGGCTTAGTTTAAATGTGAACTATGTTTTGACACAATATAAAACTAAACATTGTATGACGATTCGCCGTAACGTTTAGCAAGCATATACAAATTTAAATATTATCACACACTCTTGTCACACACTAGCAGTCTTATTCATAAAAAAGTTAACAAACATTTTAGCTAATAGGTTTTGTCCTTATCTCTCTTTAAAATATTTGACATTGAAAGAACGAGACAAACATATCTTCAATACATATAATAAAACTGTAACTGGTCTGTGTCTGTATATAGGAGATATTTAAGAAAAATAACTAGGAGGGGTCTTTATAGGGCCAATAGAAGCCAAAACTATTTTTTTTTTAAATTTTATCTGTCTTTCTGTCTGTCTGTCTTTCTGTCTGTATGTTTGTACGCGCGGACGAAGTTCGCGGGCACAGGCTAGTTTTAACTACTTTTTTTAAACTTTTTTATGGATAAGACGGTTGAGCATTACATTAGATTTAGAACATAGAGGTTATTTCTTAGTTTCTCCTAATGATTAGGTTGGTAGGAAAAAAAGTTTTTAATTTATTTAAACTTTATTGTACACACATACAAAAGTATAGTACAAAACGTGGACTTAATGCTAATAGCATTTGTTTGACAGTCAAACCTTAGAGCGCGTTCGCCATTTGTTTGTAAGTATTTAAACTTAGTATAATGAAGTTAAACAAATAAAGCTGTTGTTGCAAAAATTAAGTATTAAAGTATAAAATATACTTTTACTTTAATAATATTTTAAGAATAACAAAGTTTATCATTTATATTAATACTTTATGTTTATTTATTAATATTTATAGCTTTAAAGGAAAAATATACGATTCTTATCGATACCAAAATGTATCGAGAATGCCTTGAAGCGAATATAGTTTTCATGACTGAAACTAATTAGATCAGTAAAGATTTCAATAATTAGAGTATGAAAAGGAATCGCAATGTCAGAAATGATAAAATGGCATTTAAATGATCCAACCCAATTACAATTTCTTGAGACATCATAATCATCGTCACGCATATACATTACCACACGATGTACATGGTTTTTTTTAATGCTGAAAAAAGAGAAATTAAGTATGTCAGCCAGCATTGTGGAGACTTTACTTTACCGGTTCAAATCAAAGGAAGATCTTTCATTATTTTTATTCAATGTGTGATTCAGTAAGTATTGTGCCCTTTGCGCATTTTTTAGTATTCTATCGACCGCCAAATTATTTACATTCATACATATAATATGTCGCGTAATATATAATATACACGCCTTTTTCCCTTTTTCCACATTATTTTATTTTATACTAGCTTTTGCCCGCGGCTTCGCCCGCGTGAATTTCCCACGGGAACAGTGCTTTTTCGGGATAAAAAAGTAGCCTATGTGCTATTCCAGGTCATTATCTACCTCTGTACCAAATTTCATCGAAATCCGTCCAGTAGATTTTGCGTGATTGAGTAACAAACATCCTCACAAACTCACAAACTCACAAATTCACAAACTCACAAACTCACAAACTCACATCCAAACTTTCGCATTTATAATATTAGTATGGATTTATTAGTTTTGTCAAGTTATTTATACGTATTGAAAAAATTGTAAGGCTTGGTTCCCAGGTGTAGGTGCTTTTGAAAAGACATGATACCCTAAAAAGTTATCATTATTATATGTATGTTAAATATAGGCATATATATTACAAGTTATTACTAGTCATAATAATGCTGGAGGGATGTTTTGTTTGTTTATTGTTTAGTCGCGCTAATCTCAGAAAAAATATAGTATACGATGGCCAAATTTGTAAACCTTTGTATAGAGGCTATTTAGATCAAGACCTTGATTTAAAATATCCACCGGAGCAAAAGTTAAAAATGTTTAATTTTTTAAAAAGGTTATTTGATATGAAAAGTTTAATTAGTGTTTTTTTTAATAAGCGTTTGTTTTTCTAAATTATGACACCCAATATAATTTGCTCAACACAGATAATATCAGAAAAGATGTGTCTTATCTTACCCACGAGCCGGTGGAGCCCCAGCGTTTGAGCCGCTTCCCGAAAATGTTTTGGCACTGCGACAGGCAAGACACGGAGGCGGCGGGTTGTATCTTACCGGCGAAACCGTCCACTCTGTCCAATGTCATTGTACACTATTTATTCAACACTATTCATTTACTGTTCATGCACAAACACGATATGTTTAATCGATTCCCGATTCGGTTTGAAATCCGAATGAAAGCTATCTCTATGGTTGCGTGCGCTCGCCACCGAGATCGCGGCGCGAATGAAGCGCAGAGTTTTCCGAGGCGGCGGGAAAGCCGTCCGCCCTCGCCCGCCCGCCCAATTTTTTTTCTCTTTGTAGAAACGTATTAATGTCACGTCGCCACTTTGGTCATATGATAGTTTAGAAAACTTTTCTCACGAATTCCTGTAGGTCAGCTCCACATTTTTTGCTGGTTCATTCATGTTTGATTTTAGGTTACATATTTTTAAAGTTATTTTTAAGGTTAAAAAAACAATACGTGGAATTATACTTTAAATAAAATATATTACTTTTTTAGCTAATGGGTCCCACTGCTGGGCAAAAGCCTCCCCCTTATCTCTCCAACTACCTCTATCACTTGCTACCTGCTACCTAACATTACTTAAAAGAAAGAAGTAAAAATAACAATCTTTAGTAACTTTTCGATTCATCCAAGCGTATTTTTTTGTCCTTTCATACAGTTTTCTACCTTATTCGAATTTCCCAGCGATCTTTATAAATGTCTTTATAAATTTTCGATTGAGCGCTCACCGAAATAAAGCATTATTTTCTTCCACATATTTATTTGCAAAAGGTGTTATGATTGGAAGTCCTCGTTTACCCTCAGAGGAGATTCACCTTGGGAACTTAATTGAGTTTCACGTATTCAATGAGGTGTTTTCCAGCGCCACCGTATATAAATAGAAAAAATATTTTTAAACACCTCAAAGATGTATATACGACATAAATACAAATGTACTTATATTTTATTTTAATAATGTGGACAAAACTGTATGCTTACGTGAATAAATTGCGAGCTGTTTTTCTTTATAAAAATCTTATATTCCTTTTTTAATAGTAAATGTTAGTATATTTAATACTTTTATTTAAAATAATTAAAACTTAGCCATATATACTTAGCCATATTTATGTGAGTATTTCGTAATCACGTTGGTATATATACTGTTTTTATCACTCTTAGCCTTCTCTAAATGATTTTTTTACACAGGATTGTACACTTCCTCTTTTCAGCAGCTAGTTACAAAACAGGACAATGTACACAAAAACAGGCAAAATAGGACAATAATGTGTAAAAAAATTGTGAATAATTTAGTAGACTACAGTTCATATAACATGTCATTGTGGACCTGAATTAGGATGAATAATTTAAATTTAATTTTAAATAAAATTAAAAAAAAAATATCTCCACAGGGATACTAGGCGGGTGTCGCGTAAGAGCATTTTTTCACTCAACACATCGCTCATAAAAATAAACTACTACATCTGATTTTTACGCATCTTGGAAAAATACAGTTCCAATGTGATATTTTGACATTTACAGGTATTTTATAGCCTGTTAGGATGATGGATGGGACGCGTTTAGGGATTTTCGAAGAAACCAAGTGCGCATTTCTAGTGTTGATTTAATTTCTTTTCAGGAAAAAAATGTATCATATAAAGTACAAAGTTTTTAGTAGAATGTAATTTTAATTGACTACTTGCTTTCTCTGTTCCAAGAGGTTCTACTGTTGGTTCTACCAGTGGAACCTCGTGAAAGTTTCCAAAAGGTACTTTAAGGTGTAGTAGAATTGTCTGGAATAGATAGAAAAACTTGGTAAATGAAAACGTAAGGAAACTTTTACACTAGTTGTCTGTTAATTAGTATGTTATACGACGGTCGCTAGATGACGGTCATTAAGTCATGTCAGTCAGGCGACTAAAGCTACTGAGATATATATAAAAAAAAGGTTACCAAGATCTCCCTGGCAACAATAAAAATTTTGCCAAACAAGAAAAATTGCGCCGACCCCAGATAATGGGATAAGGTAAGGAATGGTAAGGAATATGCTGATGATGAAGAAAATTTTGTAAAAAAAAAAACTTATTTTCCTTGTCCTGTCAGATCACAATAGACGCAATAAACTACGAGGCTATTGGCCATATTATGCTCTCTGTAGTTAGTTTTCCAGCAACTGGTTCTGCGCGATAAATTCTTTGTGGTTACTCTTGTATCTTCTTCGAAAAGCGTTTTGACCGACGAATTTATATGTTTACGGTTTGTGGGAAACATAAATATCTTGAGCGAACGAGTGAGTAACTTGCAGAGAGTTAAATTTTGACAAGAGGTAAGTTAAAATGTTTCTCAAGGTCGATTTAATTTGTTAATTTCTAAATCAAACAATTTATAATCTTTGGGAAATAAGATAATATTAAGTTATGATTTAAATGTATTGAATTTATTGTTAGTTCACTTATTTTAATTAGTGCAATAAAGTTTGAATAAATAAATCTCGGGGTAATAAATTATCTCTATTTAGTAAGATTTTGCAAAGATTATTAATAATATCTTATGATACTGTTTTAATTTATCTGATGTTCATTTAAAAATAAATTGCAGTGAAGGCATGCATGTAATTAAAAATATGAAATACAGAATGGTATTGAAAAAAAATTGCTAAAATCGGTGCAAAACCAGATGACTATCAGGTATTTCGTTACAAGCAATCTCGCTGTCCATCCAATTAATTACCGAGCTAATTAAATATAGTTAGATAGAAGATACTTGCGCCCGCGCCGGATGCTTTTGAAATCGGCCACGGTGCGCCGGCGACCTTGCTCAGCAGTGTACGATACGGTTTCCGTAATATTCATTCATTCATATTCATT
>CM031573.1:16574286-16616688 GCA_018467065.1 Ephestia elutella
CTGCCAATTATAATCATCAAAACTTTTATAGTTTTAATGATGTACACGTATAACTTATGTGCTTCATGTCTGTATTTTTTGAATACATATGTGTCTCTTTCATTGAAGCGCGGATCTAAGGAATTAAATATCAGTAAATTAGTAATAGTAGTTTGAGATTCCTTATGTAGCTTTATTTCTGTACGATTCCCTATCCTTGTATTTTGTGACAGACAAACGACACGCAATTATCTTTTTATCTTTTCTTTTTAAACTAGGTTACGGGATACTAAAGCGGGACAAAATATACGTTTTTTACAACTGTTCACTGTACATGTGTTCCGAATTGGGCATGAGGGTGTTACGATTCGTGTAAATAAACAATAAAAACATTTAACGAAGACACTGTTACACCTTTTATGCGTTCCACATTTCAGGTGGGAATCCAGGTTACTTTTTATGTGATATGTCACTGGCTACATTTATTGTTTTGTTAAAAAAATATTTCCCAAGAAATATTTTAAATAAAAATAATACAATTGAAAAATACGATAGTCAACGTCAATTGTTTTTGTTTAAATAGGCTTAAAAATAGCACTTTTAAATCGTCATATTCAACAAATGTTTTATGTTCAAATGTTTTATAGTTAGTTGACGTCATAAAATAACTTAAAGCTAAGGTATGGATGGATATAAGTATAGCAAACATAACAAATACTGCATTTCTTTATCTTTTGATTTGATTGAAAGTCAAACAAAGGCTCTTCTAGAGAAGTAATTTTTATCCAAAAACAAAAAAAGTAAACTTCATTTCTTTGAAAAGACATATATTTGAAGTCGCACAAATGCACCGCATGTAAACATCAGACGAATGGAGCTTCCTTATTACCCGTCTTTCAATAAAATTGTTTAATGTTATTCTGCTAACAAAATTAGAAACATAACCTGTATTACATCTAAAGACTCTATTTTCATTATATAGAAAAATAATCTATTCATATGAAGGTGGAAAAGAAATTATACCGGCCAGAATCAATAAAATAAGTTTGTAACTTGTATCTAACTTTTTTTATAACATAAACAATGGCACATGAATTAAAAACCTACACCTTTTAGTAGTGATTGACAGCGTTACGTAAAACGCAAACTATCCGAAACGAATGATCCACTCTAAAGAGTTATAAAGAGATTTTGATGGTTAAGCTTTTAACAGTTGCGAAATATTACTGCGAAATAATATCTAAGAAACTGAAATCGCAACCAAGATGTGCGATTGTGGTTTTGAAAGCATTATTACGCAGGTGAAATAAAAATTAAACCCTATTTAGAAAAAAATATCATCACGATACCACTGATGATCGATGATATTTTGGAATTATTTTGGACAAGAGCAAAAGCTCCCTAGATAATTACGTCATTTTATTACATAGTGTTATAACAGTGTCAGATTGAAGAATGAAAAAACCGGCCAAGTGCGTGTCGGAGTAGGGTTCCGTAGTAATTTTTGGCACCGCGCTGTTTTGCATTTCTTGCATCACCATCACTTCTTAGCCTTTCTATTCCCGTATCTCACGGGGTCGGCTACCTAAACCTGTTCTTTTGAAAAAAAGTATATATTTTTATTTTATTTATAATTCCAAAAGTATTCATCACAGGATACCCGAAATAATTTTAAATAAGAGTTTTCGCGCCTGTTTCGTTACGTGAGTGATTTGAAGTTTATAGGTCCAAATGAGGGAGGCCTTTGTCCAGCAGTGGACGTCTTTGGGCTGAGAGAGAGAGAGGTCCAAGACTTTAAAAATTACAAGAGGGGGACACCGTGTAAACGACTTTGGCGGGCTCTCTCTCTCAGCCTAAAGATGTCCACTGCTGGACAAAGGCCTCCCCCAAGGATTTTATGTATGGGGGGTTTTGCCGTAATCGCCACGCTTGGCAGGCGGGTTGGCGATCGCAGTGTGATGGCATAGTACGCGGAAAGATTCTGCTGCCCATCCTCCGGTGTTTTAAATCCCTTAGTCGCCTCTTACGACACCCACATAAGGGGGTGCACTAAAAAAAAAATTTCCCCCCCTAACATGTATGAGGAGGTACCCTTAAAAAGGAGTAATTTTAATTTTTTGTATTTTTAAAAATGAGATCTATATGTGAAGTATACTCGAACCAAGTTACATGCAAATCAGTATATAAACATAGAAGATATTCTGCTGTGACAGACTAGGACGGACGGACGGACTGAACGATCTTATAAGGGTTCCTTGTCGGACTACGGAACCCTAAAAAGGGACTAAAACTGGACGATTTGGGAAGGTCCACTTTGTGTCCGTAGTGGGTTATAAAGTCCGCCCGTTGCCCATCACTGGGGGCTTTACGACCCCGTCCAGTAGCGACTTTCTAAATTGAGACGTCTTCCTGGTAACCTACGCTTTACGGCACCCCACTGCCATAAACTAGGACTTTCACAAAAGCACAATGGACAAGCAACTTACGAAAGAAATTGCAATATGAACTGAAAATATATTATTAGTGACAAAAGCTAGTATATATTTTTGTTTTGATCGACCACCCCTTGCTTCCGGTGAAGGAAAACATCGTGAAGAAACCTGCACTCTGGTTGATGATTATCAGCTAGTGTGTAAAATGGAGAAGGCAATGGCAAACCACTCCATTAAAAACGCCAAAATAGTCGTTGTGTGTGTTTCATTTCATATAATGACCACTACCCTCAGTCAGGAGGAATACGACTAAAGAGAGAGATGTATTCTATAATCGAAAATTATTATCAATATTATAGAGATAATATTCATCTCTATATTGTGATATTAGTTTAGTTACTAAGTAAGTATTGGTACAGGTTGTCCTAACAACAAGAGGTTCCAGTTTTGTTGTTAGCGATATATTCGTCCTTTTCGACCTAACCCACCTTTTGACCTATATTCAAGTTTCTAATATTGTATAGACTTGTATAAAGTTACCAAATTGTATTCAAGTTACAAAATTCGACTGAGTGGTTCCAAACGTATTCAATTCTAGCTCGTTAATAACTTGTTACCAAGTTTTATTTATACAGAAGTGTCCCGTCCCAGGTATGCTTTCTACATATAAATCTTATTGAAGAACTAACTGTAAATAAGCATTTGGCAGTGAAAGTGGGATTCGAACTAATCCAATGATCGGCTGTTTTAGACGCACGGGTTACTGGACCACGGGGGTAAACAGTTCTTCTTAATTACGTGAAGAATATGAATCATATGTTAAAAACTCGGAAACCGACGAAAAACAACGCCAAAATAATTATAAAAACTGGACATGTTTGACACGCTCTGGGAGGCTTTCTATATAGGTTTACAGTTTTTCAGAAGCAGAAGCGCGTTTTCTTTGAAATCGTTACACAGTTCCGCCAGGGTTCAGATTAACAAACGCAAGCAGTTGTATATTTAATTTGACAGTAATTAATCAGTTTGTTGACGCTATAAACTTTTTGTCCGGAACGCCTATTTCGGCTTTAACAACCTTTAAATTGATTTACGGTTAGCAGGAATTTAAAATGTGACAGGAGTTTATTCTGGGAAGTGGACATGTTGGATGTCGCATCGGATCCCAGTAATGGGTCCCACGTTGAAATATTTCATGCTTTCATCTCAACTTGAGCGGGAAGCGATTCAGTGAGCCGTTCATCTTGACATTGTTTCTACAAAATATTTACCGTACCAGTTTCAAATTCCTTTGTTCCTAATTAATGTTCGCGGGACCATTTCTCATTTAAAACTTCAACCGACATTCCTTAAGTCCTTGATTCATGGAGACTCGTTTAAAAGTGGGTCGCCGGTGGATTCCTAGAAAAGTTACGTGCAATCCAATTAGCGGTTAAAGACACCGCTATAATTATGGCGGGTTAAAATAAACAGTGTTAATTTGGTCGAAGGAATAGCGAATTATAAATAGAGTGTTGCAAAATACATGGACGCGTGCTGGCCGCGTTATGTCAGTGCGTCTGTGTCGCAAATAAAGAGAGAATGGATACGTGCTCAGTGGCATCATATAATGATTTTTTCAAGTAAATATTTATTTCAAATTAAACTCTATAAAGGTCTCTATAAAGGTCTCTATAAAGTCTTCTTGAAAGGCTGGCAACACTCTTGTGATACCCCTGGAGTTGCAGTTGCCTATGGGCAGCGGTGATCGCTTACTATCAGGTGACCCGCTTGCTCGTTTGCCGTCTATGATTGACAGTGCCATAGTGGCTTTTTACTGAGATGAAAAAAATCTTATTTATCATTGACACAAAAAGAAGGACATTTCAAAACAAATCGAATCGTTAGTATCTAAACTAATAAATCATCATCTCTCTTTCTCAGCCGAAAGACGTCCACTGCTGGACAAAGGCCTCCCCCAAGGATTTCCACAACGACCGGTCCTGCGCTGCCCGCATCCGTGCAAATATAAGTATTTATATGCAAATCATTTTATTTATTTATATGCAAATCATTATCCAATTTTAATATAAGTATTTTCCCTTTTAGAGCAATCTAATGAAAAAAGAAAAATATGGAATTATATACTTCTGTGCACTATATATTTAGCTGTGTTTGCATGTTGGTTGTTGATAGTCAACGAAGAACTTACATTTAGGAATGTCACGGATAACGTATGAAAGTGGGAATTTACGCGGCCAAAACACTTTGTAGCTAAATTATATATAACAGGCTACATTTATTGTAAACATTTTACAAAGAAACAAATCTAGTTTATGCTTGCGGCTTCGCTCCCATAGAAATTTCGGCGACTTATGGGCAATATGACCATTAGGTAGTCATAGAAAATGAAATGAACAAGCTAATTATTTAAAAATAAAAAACACGACTGACAACTTATATAGCCTATGTCACTCGGAGGAATGCAAGGAATCTAACAATACCTCTCACATCAAAATCTGTTAAGCCGTTTAGGACTTATGGTGGAATAAAGAAACTTACAAACATACTTACATACATGAACCCTGAAAACATAACACTCCTTTTTTGGTCAGTCGTGTAAAAACTGATTTATTTTAAATTATAGACCAACCTGTTCACGCTATATTGTTATACTAGTCTAGACACGCGGGCATTTTGGGATAAAAGTACTTTATGTGTTATGACAGGTTTCATTATACCAGTATATCAAATTTGATCGAAATCCGTCCAGGAGATTTTGCGTAAAAGATAACACTCTTTCTCAAAAAATTGCACGTTTATAATTATTATATTATTAGGATTATAATTATTAGGATAGTAGTTTTGGTGCCTCTATATCTAAAACCATTGAGTTTCTGCTAAGTAAACTGTGAAATTATCCAACGTTACCCAAATTTAGTGGGACGTTTGGGGTCCCAAATAGGGTTTACCTCAATTTGATTTAAGGGCTGAAAGGTAAAGCCCACTAGACCGAGGGGAATGAATTTTCTGGTTCATGCACGTGAGGCGGGTGGGGCACGTGCGGCTACGCATTTTTCTGTTTCTGCAAATATGGCGACGGCGACAATTTGAGGGTTGGTCACGTGGGTTTGTTTGTTCGATAGGGTTGAGGATTACGACGTTTACAGAAATTTGATCATCTCCTTTAATACATTCGTTACATTCAGAGTGAAATAAAGAAAAAAGAAATTGCTAATGGTCTCACGACCAAGGATGCCGAAGACCGTGCAAAGTGGAGAAGAAATAGCAGGAAAGCAGACCCTGGGCGTATGCGTATGCTGAGGATGCAACCGGGAAAGCGCTCAGATGACACAGAGAGCAAAAAAAATTAAAGAGAAAATATCTATCTATGATGCACCTTCTAAAAGAATATATTCGTATGCGGTACATAGTAATTTAAACGTTTTCATTCATAAATCTATTTATTTATTAATTTTTGTACACAACAAATACATACAAAGGAAACATAAAACATAGGAAAACTAAGTACTAAGTACTTATCTCTATAGAAATTTCTTCCAGTAGACCCGCGAAAGAAAAAAGGGAAAAAAGGAGGCATTGGCGTGTACTAAAAAGAAAAGCAAAATAGCTAATAGAGATAAAAACAACACATATAATATAAGAAGAAAAATATACTACATATAATTATACATTGTATGTATAATACGGTCTATATGACCGTATTATACATACAATGTATAACAAAAATATATATGAAAATAAATAAATAAATTATACAAAATATATACTAGGATGAGAGAGAGAGGTAGTGTTCCTTCACTCTTTTCTTAAAGATAGAAATAGTTTTAGAGTCACGTATATCAACAGGGAGGAGATTCCATAACCTGACTGCTTCAACAGAAAAGGAATGGGAGTATGAAGATGTGTTATAAAATTCAGGGCTTGCATACCTGGTTAAAATTCTAAACCAGCTCACTCGATGCGCCATACATTTAAAAAAAGAGCGTTTTAAATCAGTTACGGTTGAGCAAAACCATATATTATTTCTGGTTATGTTCAAAGCGCGATATCATTTCAGTTCCTGTTCAAAATACCGGAAAGACCCAAAATATTTCGCTCTTTTCGACGATCGTGTTCTATCTTGCTCTAACTATGATTATTTCTCACTCTCGCTTGATATAAATCTAACCAATCTACACGCTGAGACTTGCAAATGCGTAAGTGAGATAAAACGCTGAGCGATATACCCGTCCTTGTCACTCGCCCGCGCGGGATTAACCAGGTAATTTCCGCTCGCGAGACCGATTCAAAAGGGTTTTCACTCCGATCGTAATGGCCCGAGCGTTACTGCGTAACCAGGTCAAAACACTTATTTTTTAGGGTTTTTATTAACCGGTTTCAAGCCCTGATAAAATTAAGATTTCTCGCTTACCCGCGTAGGTAGCAACCCTTGCTCAAATGCCAGGGTTGCCATATACTATAATGGTACTGGGGTGCGTCAAACGGCCTACCTACTTCCTGATGATAAACAAATAAGCCTACAACCATACGTCATAGCCTGATATTCTTGAGGACTCATTCTGTGTTTTAAGACGTTCCATAATTAAAGTTTTTTATGCTAAGTAAGAATATCTTTAGAATTTCATCATCTTTTTACAAGACTGCCCAAAAAGGAGTTTTTTGTTTTCAGTTAAGTTCGTTAAGTTTCTTTATTTTACTATAATTCCTAAATGCCTTGCTTGCTAAATATAAAAGTGTTACTTAGATTTGGAAGCTATGAGGCGACATCTAGCTGCAGCGATGTTCTCAATTTTTTTGGAAATCAATTTTATTGAAATATGCAATTTTTTATTTAATAAAATATTTAAAATTGGAAAATTAAAATTCACAATTCATTCTTTGTCTACAGTTTATTTAAATTAGAAAATTAAATAGACAATAATACTAACTGTCTACAGTTTAAAACAAATACGCAAAAGAGTGCATGAGCGTTCCATTCGCCACAAACCTCCGTAGATTTTAAAACGCAATTATTGCACGGTCATCAGACAGCGTCACAAATTGTGACGTCACAAACATAGACATAGTGACTCACAATGCCTATGTTCCGAACATCACGTTTACAAAAGACAACAACGCCCTTTGATATTTAAAATTCACAGTTTATAAGAATAGCCTCCTAATTAGGTTGACGAAATTAGCCTACCATACAATAAATGTTACTGCGTTATATTTATGATTTACGAGACATGTTGGCTCCTAGAATTAGCTGGATTATATTTTCGACGGATCATAAAGAGAGTAATTTAATACATATAATATTTTATATCTAAGTGGAGTGTAATGGCGACGACAGACGACTCATTAGACTACCAGTTATATATACACCGGGCGTAAAATGTTTTATAGTTATGCTTCTATTCAACATTATGCTATAATAATATTATTACTATTGTAAGGCGATGTGCGCATGATTTCAATACATGTATGTTATATCTAATCCGAAAAATGTTCTTATTTATTTTATTTATTTATCTATTTAAGACAACAAGCTAATTATTAAAAATAAAAAACACGACTGACAAGTTTTTACTCAAAAAGTACATACAAACATATAAGTTATATACATTTTTGAAATCGCCTTTTAAAGCCCTTCAATTTGATACCCCACTCGATAAGATTGATCAAATTTTATTTTTTTGGTCTGCTATTTATTACATATATAATCCACCATTTTGGTTTTATGATGACGTCATATAGCCTATGTCACTCGGAGGAATGTAAGGAATCCAAAAATACCTCTCACATCAAAATCTGTTAAGCCGTTCAGGACTTATGGTGGAATAAAGAAACTTACATACATACATACATACATACATACATACATACATGAACCCTGAAAACATAACACTCCTTTTTTGGTCAGTCGTGTAAAAACGGCAAACAGCATGCAATGGTTTGTCGAGGAAATAATAGTCTAAGAATATTTTTATTCACATTTGGGCAGAAATCTCGCTTCTTTCCTTACCGGTTTATTTTTGACACATATTTCAAAACAATCATTGATAAAAAAAACCGGCCAAGTGCGTGTCGGACCACGCATAAAGTAGGGTTCCGTAGTCATTTTTGGCACCGCGCTGTTTTGCATTTCTTGCGTCCTTTTGGAAAAAAGTATATATTTTTTTTATTTATAATTTCAAAAGTATTAATCACAGAATACCCGAAACAATTTAAATAAGAGTTTCCGCGCCTGTTTCTTTACGTGAGTGATTTGAAGTTTATAGGTCCAAGACTTTAGAAATTACAGGGGCTTTGGCGGGCTATATCTCGCAAATGGTAAAGCTGATAAAAAAGTGTTGTATGGAAACCCTACCTTATTTTCATAGTCCTTTTCAACGATACCCCACACAAGGGGGTGCACTCAAAAAATAATTCACCCCCCCTTTACATGTATGGGGAGGTACCCTTAAAAAGGGGTGAAGTATCCTCGAACCAAGTTACATGCAAATCAGTCCATAAACGTAGAAGATATTCTGCTGTGACAGACTAGGACGGACGGACAGACTGAACGATCTTATAAGGGTTCCTTGTCGGACTACGGAACCCTAAAAAGTAATATTCAGAGATTTGTGATACTTCCATTTATGCGGTATTAATGTCCGACGGACGTACAGTCAGCACAAAAACCTTTCCAAATTCATTGCTATAGAAGGTAACGTAACATGCTTTTGACTGTACTATTCAAGTTATCTTGAATTAAATGCTAATCATGAGACCCGTTTGTCTAAATATTTATCATTACACGTAAAATATTTTATTTAAATTCAAGTTATTAAAATAAAACGGAGTGTAACAGCTGCTAATGCACGTAATAATTTCGCGCGGACATCCGTTTCGCCATCGTTAAACTTTTAGTGTAGTTATTATGTATCTTATTAAGGTCAGTCTATTCCTTTAATCTAAGATTCCAAGAAGATTCGTAATAAAGAAATACGTTAAATAAGCAATTTTTAAACAGCAGAAGTTAGCAGGGATTTGATGTAGATATTGACATACGGATGAATACGCAATGTTTGATTTGTCCGTATATATTTATATTTATAAATTACTAGCTTTTGCCCGCGGCTTCGCCCGCGTGAATTTCCCACGGGAACAGTGCTTTTTCCCGGGATAAAAAGTAGCCTATGTGCTATTCCAGGTCATTATCTACCTCTGTACCAAATTTCATCGAAATCCGTCCAGTAGATTTTGCGTGATTGAGTAACAAACATCCTCACAAACTCACAAACTCACAAATTCACAAACTCACAAACTCACATCCAAACTTTCGCATTTATAATATTAGTATGGATTAAAAAAATCATATTAAATTTAATGAGATGGACTTAAAGAAAAAATATGAAGATAATTAAGGTTTAGTCATATTTTAGTTTTTTCTTTGGGTTTTTTGTTGGAAGTCTAGTTAAATAATGCCCCACATAAAAAAATCCGTGTTTGCCCTACATTTTAATTTTTGCCCCAAACGACATTTGTTTTCTTAATTTAAGAGAAGTTACCAAGTAGTAGCAATATCACTTGTACAGTAAAATAACTTTTCATTACTCATAGTCTGAAAGTAAGTCTGAAGTTGCCTGAGGAGCGTGGAGAAAGTAATACTTTTCAACTCTAGGGAGAATCGTTTTCAACTGACAGCTGTCAATTGAAAACGATTCTCCCTAGCTAATTGTTTATGCTTCCGTATAATTCACTCATCATTTCTTTAGCTAATTCATGTTTATATTTTTACTTTCCTTGTATTCGTAATGAAAAGCACAGTGCTTACCTCGGGTGAAAGACTTTTTTAAGTCCCTCGAACTATTGGCGCCCTCGCTATTATTAAATTCCCACTATAAGGCCTACAAAATCTAATTCTCTCTACGTGGGCCGATGATAGCATAGCATTATAATATCCAGTCCATTACCTAGAAACACGGCCTTGCAGATTCAAGAAATTAGCGACGCAAACTCAGGTCAGACCGGAAGGAAGCGTTTACATTTCGGCGCGTCGTGGGACCTACCAATAAACTCTGACACAAAAACCGCAATGTATTGTTTACTTGTGGTTTAAGGGATAGCGCTCACTGAAAATAAAAATAATACTATTTTTTCTTAATATTCGTGTACTCATATAAATCTAAATCTAAAGTGCAATATGAATACAATAAAGACAGTTTATGTTCCGAAACTAGCGCGATTTTGACGACTAGAGTATAATGCACTGCAAAGCATAGCGCTCCGTGTGCAAAAGTCAAGTAATGTAACGAGCGACTTACAGCTAAAAATTTGACATAAATACACAACGTTAAAACTTTTTGCCAAGAATATCCAAATTATGTTTAAACGATGGTTGTGTAAAAGACATGCATTTATTTAAGTCACCGCTATTATTACCTACTTCATAATAAAGGTATCGTAGAAGTTATGAAATGTGTTGAAAATAAAAAAAGTAAAAAAATGAAAATATCTTAAAAAATATCTATATCTCAAAAATTTACTCGTAAATACAGAGTATTGTAAATTAAGCTACTATCTAAATAATATAGATAGATCAACACTTTATTGCATCATTTACAGAAAATAACATAAAAACAAAACATATAAGTATTACTAAGTTAACTTGCAAAAGATAAAACTGACACGTTTTATTTTTTGATAAGTGAGCGGCGATCCTTACGCGTTTGTTTACAGTTATATGATTTACAACGTCCGAGATATACTTGCACAATGGCTATCGTAGAAATAGACTATTAGATCATTAGTTCCGCCACTCAATACAACGTAAACCATTTACATTAACCTCAAAAGGGAACATGTCTATTGAACAACTGAGAAAAACTGCTCTAGAAAATTCCACCCTACTTATCGGTTCTAGATTTATTGATCGGTATTGATTATTCGTGACACGTGTAATTTTTAATAAAAATAGAAGAAAAAGGCACTAGCTCGTTGTAAATAATGTCAGAAGAAAATTTTCTACAAATACCTCTAGGGTTCTGTGTTCTATGTGTTAGAATTTGTCTGAAACATAAAATTAAATTGAAATTATATCATCTTGTTCTTAAAACAAAAATAAAATTAATGCTTGTTTATATTTAATTGATATACGTATGGTATTCGTTTTAGAAACGTGAAGACTTACGGTTTATTAGTTTTCCAGTGAAATAGGACCCTATATAATATGTTTAAATTATTTAATCAGTCAATTTGATAGTAAATCAGATTTAAAGTACTACTACAGGAATTTAAAAAGTCATAAATTCAACGTTGTGTGGACAGGAGTGTCAATAAAATCCGAAAACAATGTTCCACTTTCGCCACTCCGTTCGATCAGTCCGTAAAGCGAACATAAACAGACGTTTATGTTAGCTTTACGGACTGATTCAGTCAGACGAATGAAAAAAGGTAAACAAAACAACGAATCGGGTCGCTGATGTTTACGGGCCTTACTCCAAACCTGCAAGCGTTATATTAAACTAGCTTCCCGTCCCGGCTTTGTTCGGGAGGTACATACATAAATTGTAGCCTATGTCACTCAGGTATAAAGTAGCTTTCTATCGGTGAAAGAATTTTTGAAATCGGTTCACTACCTAGTTCCAAAGATTACTCCCTCCCTACAAACAAACTTACAAACAGTTCCTCTTTATAATATTAGTGGAGCATTCTGTTGCCGGACATTGAGTTGTTGAGTTAAAAATTAAAAGTATTTATTCTTTAAACTTAATTGTAGGGTTAAAATAAAAAAACAGTTTGTTAGAATAACCTTAATTAAAAAGAAAGTCCGTTCTCATATCTGACCCAAAGGTTCCCATAACCCCAGCAGCATTGCCACGCTGGATGGCCAGAGAAATCCTTTGGATCAGATATGAACCGGCACGTCGATCACAACCGCTCAAAACCATACGACGACCCAATTCCCGAATAAACTCCTTTGCCTCTTTACCCCAGACCACGGGGTCTCAAATGCAATTGGCGTAAATAAATAATTATACTTCAGGTCTCGATATTTATTGTGCTTCAGCCTAGCAGCACACTCCGCAGCCGAGCCCGCCTCACGAATACTACCGGTGCGAAGCCGCGAAAGTGCATACGCACGTTGCATCCCATAGAAGACAACGGCCCCTTTCCCATGGTATCAAAGTCATCAAATCTGGGCGCTTTCCGTCAGTTCGACTTAGGCCAGGTGGTTCCAGAACGCTCGGGATATTAATGTTAGACAAAGCCCTGCGGACAATATCATTAAGTGCACTATGTCTGGGCAGTCTATCGGCACACCTCGAGCAACTCAAACCATGTAGGCCCCTCGAATCCACCATAACACCACAAATACACCTATGCTCCTCGCAGATTTTGCACCAACTCGAAGTCCCACTGAGATCCGAAGGGAGTTGTCGTCGAGCAAAGTCCCGATGTGGGGCGAAGGTAATACATGAAGCCAGGCAGGCGGATATTAGTGTGGTAGTGTGATTTGGAAACTCCAACACCAGGGTGTATAGGTCAATTGACCTTGAAGCTTTGAATTAAACAAAGAAGATAAAAGTATAATAGAGCTTTAGGATTTTTTATTAATCGTAATTAGAAAGATCTTTATCACAAAGCGGGTAAGGGGGCGCCTCATGAGGAAACCTTCACTCTAATTGATGATTTATTAGCTTTAGGTTAAATAAGTTTATACATTCCCTGAGCAACCCATACGTCATACATATGTATATTCAGATACGCCGTATGCCTTTTATCTAATTTAGTTAAAAAGTAAAGCAAATAGGTTAGTTTCGTGGAGTCAATCGCGAGCTTTTTAGGTCGGCCATGTTTACGATGACGTGCAAAGCTCCGGCGAGCTTATGAAAAGTTTACGCGTGTTCCGCAAACCGAATTACATGAGTTACGTGCGTTATGTTCATAAGTTAATTACCGGTGTGCTACATAAGCGATACGGCGAGAATATACTAAGAAATTCGTATTTAAATATACTAAGAATACGTTAACGTTATTTGTTTACATACTAAGTACAAAAGGCAGCTGCCCCGACCCACATTACCCTGTCTTAGCTATGATAGACTAAAAAGTCGTGAAGTTCTCGGAAATATTAAAAAAATAAAGGAAATATCTTATTGCTCTCCGTTAAAACTTAAATCCTTGTGTGTGGTGAGCAACAGATGGAGACAGGGTCCCAAAACCTGGACTTATATCATCTGTAGCCAATTAAACTAAATAAAACATGATTTATGGCAATTTACGTTTGCAAATCATATCCATTAGTGATGACTGTAGAGGAAGCAAGAGAGATCTGTAAGGATCGTAGCAAGTGGAAATCGCTAGTCTCTGCCTACCCCCACGGGATAAGGCGTGATAATATGTATGTATGCATGTATGTAAATCATATCCCGATAAATAGTGCCTGTAGATCTAATTTCATAGTGAACATTTCAATTCATTACCCCATTTTCCGACCTTGAGATCAAAGATACGCCTTGATTTCATTATCTATGTAAGTGCTAATTTCCTTCCACCCCGATTTTAATCAACAGAATAATTCATGATTTGTAGACTTAATTGAATTGGAATTAAATTAGACTTCTAACTAGGTGTTTCTGGGTCACTACTAAGTCTTATCTTAGCTAAGTACTAGTGTGGGTGGCAATCGATAAATTATTAAGTTAAACTTGTTTCTCAAGTTTATCGTAGACCCAGTTAACGAGCACTAAAATCATCTCCTTTGGAGGATTTACTATGGATTATATCGACTGGGCTAGATGGACATCGCTGTTTGGTACACTGGTAGAAAATCACGGCCATATAGCGCACTTTTCATCCCTTAATTCCCAAAGGAGTGCAGTCCCGGGGTGCGGTTAGTATATAATAAAGAGTCATTGAGTTATTCCATAAATATTATGGCTCGATGGAATTAAAATCCGTACTAAGTATTATGCGGACAAGAACAAGCATTTTTGAAATTTTTATTTTAGACTTTTATTGAGGGAGAATGTTTATCTAGGCAGTACGAGAAGGAACAGTTATCTTCGTTTTATTACAGTTCGTATAGCCACATTCAGGCTCCATCAGAACAGCTCCATGTCATGCATGATACTAGTACAGATACAGTATCAAAAACAACCTTAAGCGTAAAGAAAACTAATTCTAATTGGGGCTTGGGGCGATTGACACGAGGGATGGTCTGGCACTAGCACCACGGTGTGATGGCATAAGGCGAATGGAACCAATTTCCAATTTCAGTGGTTCCAATAGGCTAATGATCCTAGTTTGAATATACCTACGATTAGAAATCACGTTGAGATCGGAAATAAATAAAACAGAAGGTATCCTCCATTATCGTCAACAGCATTTCAAGTTCGCCACGTTACATGCTGCAGTGCTGCAGCGTATTTGCAATAAATTTAGTTAGGTTGTCGACTGTACATAAATAAAACAGGAGGTACTAAAGCCAGCTGATTTGCCTGATTAAATAACTCAATTAGTTGTGCGCGTGGTCGGAAGGCATCCACGACGAACGGATCTGCTCCAAGGCTGAGCAGTGATTGTTTTCACCTACGCTTGCTTGTGGACTGTTTTGTACTGAAGATGGTTCGGTGGGCGTGGAAACATATTCTCTGTTAGGCATAACAAAAGAAAATCTTCAAAAAGATAGTCTTTATATAAACGTAAAAATCTGCATCAATAAGAAACATAAACAACGTAACATGAGATATACTCTCAGAGAAATTTTGGGTATATTATCAAAGGAAGAGCTTTAGGAGTCATGGTAAGTGTTTATTTTCAAGCTATTTTGTGTTGAGAATGGGGAACGTGCTCCCTATTCTCCTGTTATTATTATAATAAAAAAATCACCTCATTTATTCTTAAACCCAGAAGACATGCCAATGCCTTTAGGGCAGTGGTGTAGTAAAAATATTAAAAATAAATTCATAAATCTCGGAGTAGTCAATATAAAGACTCATAAAGAGTGACTTTATTCGTATGCTTTAATGCCTTATTTATTTATTTATTAATTTTTGTACACAACAAACACATACAAAGGAAACATGCCTTTTTTGTATTCAGTCAAAATTTTAAAGGGTAATCCATAAAAGAATGAATAAAAGACACGTTCTTAATATAACCATGCACTTTACTGCTTTCTCGGGATGAGGTTTAGCATTACTGCATTAGCGACGCATTCACCAAAAATGCGCTTCCAAAATAACATTAATTTAACAAAACAATGTACAGGAACCAAGGTGTCAACTATTGAGGCGAAGCCAGCTGGTCTGGTTTTAAAATGAGTTTCCAGAAATGTGTGACTTGGTGAGTAAGTTAGTCAGCAACAAAAAGAAAAAGTCGACCCTTACGAAGTAAAACAAAGTATATAAGACTTTATTTTAGAACACAGAAGGATATTATTTGCTTATTCTAGTTCCTGTTATTACCACAGAGCAGAAAAAAGGCCGTGCTCGCCGGGACGCTATTTTCTGCTCTGTGGTCTAAACTGACTGGTCTGAAAATTCGAAATGTTGACAAAAATCTATCTATCTGTTCTAACTTCTTATGCTGTAAGTCTTCCTTAAATGTATACATAAATAAAAAAATAACGACAACTTAAATTATGAAAATGTTAAAATTCAAATTGCCCAAATGCCTGCTCCTGACTGAACGGACCGATTTCCTCTAAAATGTCATTCGAAATATAAGCGTAATAAATTTGCCAAAAATTATGTCGTGTTCGAAATGTCATCTCCAATTTACTTTTCTGGGTAAACAAACTTAATTGGCCGATGTGCCACTTCCAGAAAACATGGAGGAAATAACTTAATTCCCGTGACATTAACCAAATAGACCTTTGAAAGAGACGATAACGAGCGAAGTCTAGAGGTCGATGACCCCAAAAGAAATATAACCTAAAATAAACATGATTAGAAAAGTTATCAAAGGCTCTTTGAGGATCTCAATACAATGTTCATATTAAAATTGAAATTCAAAGTTATTGAACAGTATAAGCGAATCAAGTGGTCGTTGAACCTGACTGTAATATGATTTCAAAATATATCGGTTATTGACTTGCAAAGGTAAAATTTATTCTCCAAGAGTTTCCAAAGGTTAATTTCATTCAATTAGTGATTTTCGTCCTACGATGAAAAATAAATCAATTTAACAAATGGGAAATGGAGTCGCAACTAATTCGTGTTAATGAACTTTTATAATAACTGAAATTCTAACAAATTATTTTGTAGAAAGGAAAAAGATACGATTATCACAAAACTTGATGCAATTCGAATTGGTTATCACGAGTAGCCACAAGTCATCGAGCTGAGTCACAAATTGTAACTTCACATTTGTCATCATTATTTACTACAATCATACATCACTTACCGTGAGTATTTCAGTATCTGTTCCATTGAATTGAAGATGGCATAACATACCTGAAACAAAAATAAATAAAATTAATACTTACTGCATTCAGATTGTACACAATTTTCTACAGTGTAGCCTCTAACACAAATCTAATGCTTGTTAGTATTAAAGTTAATTTCCAAAACTATTTGTTGACCCGTTGAAATCGGACCTATGGCACAGGGCGGGCGCTTCATAGAAACGACGCGTCATATATACCTACTACTACTACAAATGAAACTGTATATCCGTGAATACGTCAGTAACACGTCAATGTGTGCGTTTTCATAGTCGAACGTCCCACGACTACACAAGAACGGGGAGAAGTGCGGAAGGAGCGGGGGGTGCCATATTGCGGGAGGGGCAGGGAGTTTCCTTTCTGTACGTAGTACTAATATTAATTCTGTGCCTATGGACATCCGACACAGGACATAATTCATGGAGAAAAGCACTTGGCAACAGCTAGTAAATTATCGTCATAAAGGCCGCACAGATGAAATAAAAATAAAACAAAGGGACCAATTTCCCTCCGTGCTCATAAAAGAGGACAGTGCTGCGGATTTATCACCGTTTCGGGTAAGGCCGTGCGATGACGTCCACCAATCAAATATAGCTCGGCACAAAAGGTAGTCTGTGATAAAGACAGTGCGTAATTCTGTCTACATAAAGATAATGAAGAGATGATCTTTGTTTGTACACGCGTTGAACAGAGCTTTTTCTATCTTTATCAAAGGAAATAAGCCGATCTGAAGCTTAGACATTATTAGTTTCTTTTGTAATTGCTTTACATAAGTTGTTTTGAAATGCTAGTCGTTTGCAGGTGCAAACAAGGAATTTCCTAAAGTTATTTGCTTATTCTTTGGGTATCATAAGCTCTTCAACCTTGAAGAGCTGTAATTATGGTTTACTACTAAGTGCCAATGAAGTTCTATTTCTTTTCAGAAGAAACATTTTCTTTTCGTAACGTAGAGACTTCGGAATTAGTGTTTTTTTTTTAATTCAAATAAACAGGGGGTAAAATAAGCGGATGGAAGTCCGTAATTTTTAAAGCATTTATCACATAACTACAATCATAAATAAAATAAATAAATAAATATATACGGACAAATCACACAGATTGAGTTAGCCCCAAAGTATGTTCGGGACTTGTGTTATGGGATACTAACTCAACGATACTATATTTTATGACAAATACATATATAGATAAACATCCAAGACCCAGGCCAATCTGAAAAAGATCATTTTCCATCTTGTCCTGACCGGGGATCGAACCCGGGACCTCCGTTGTGGCAGTCTGGCGTGATAACCGTTAGGCCACGGAGGTCGTCATAACTTGTTTATTAGCTTATGATACCAAAAAATAAGCACATAACTTTAGGAACCAAATTCCTCTTTTAAAGAGGGTTATTATAAATTCGTCCCTAAAGTTAATTCGGTGATATCCTATAGCTACTTCATGGACAATAACTTCGGCTAAATCTCTTGCGAAAGCTAGATTACCTCATTAAAGCTCCCTACGGGAGCAACCTTTCCACTAGTGACCGAAAAAGCCGTTCCTTGGCTTAAGCTTTTCAAAGACTTTCCTATATTGTTGTGTAACCCTCAAAGAGGCTCACCCAAATCAACGGCTATCCCCTATGATATGACTTACCCTTTCGAAGGAGTAACTCTTTACTTTATAGCGCTTAGCTTGACTGGGTTTCCCTGTAAGCGCTTAGCAGTTCGAATGCGCTTAGTGAAGTATAGATATAGGTAATTAGGTATCGCACTCGGCTGCTTGCGCTATTATACAAATTTGGACCGTATTAGTTTCGCTTACGGCATGAATTATCCTGCAATACACAAACAGTCATTTGGTACTGCGAATCTTATTCAAAGTAAACACTTTTTACATAACAAAACCTACCTTATTAAGTTATACACAAAGATTAAAGTTGCTTGAAACCTGAACGGCTAACCCCCTCGTAAGACTTACCGCTTTAAAGGGTTTTGGTAAGCTTTAAAATGGTTACACGTTGGTAACCCAATCAAGGGGTTATTCTTCCGATATAGCGCTTAATAAAGCAAACTGACAGGCTTTTACGCCGAACGACTTTGGTAAGAAAACCCATTCAAAAAACCCCTTCAAAAACCCCTGAAGGGGATAGCGGTCCGGTCCCTGCTTTCCACTATGACGTCATCGCAATTAAACTTTTACTTTCCCGACTATTTCGGGAACTCTATTTATAGCGCGGCGGCGCGCGGTTTTGACACTTGACACAGTATCAACCTCTAGTAGATGAATAGTTGTACGATGTTGTCCCGTAAACTTTGTGTACAAGGTACACCTTTGTTGCGACTAGCAACACTGGTAACAATTATTTTAACTTTTCATAGGGCAACTTTTCATTGTTGTACTCTCTCTCTTCTTTGAACCGCAATAAAGTGTGCGTGAATTATTTATCGCTCCCGGAATTTTATTTATTTATCCAAAACCTAAGACCTATACAAGCAAATATCAAAAGTCCGCTGCTACAACCTTCGTCATCAGGAAATGAAGCGGTGGTAAGCCTGTGGTTAAAAAGTTTCAGGTTCGAAAATCCTTCTCGTGTCCCACGTTTGCATATCAATCTGACTCGTGTCACGCAGTTTTCATAGATTTGCTTTGAAGGAAAACATATCGTAAGGAAACCTGTACACTGGCTGACTATTTAGTTTACTAGTGTGTATAACACTAACCTCAGAGCATTATAAAATGGCAACTGAAAATTAATTTTTAATTTAATTTTGACACGTCTACTATTTCGACGCTACGAACAGTTCTCACTTTCCCAATATTTTTAATCCGATGCTTCTTCATTAACCAAACATTTCCATATATTCGTATTTAATTGGCATTCTCTTCCTTATACTACTTCTATGAAAGGAACAGCCTATAAATTTATAAGTGAAAGTTTATGAGACTGTGAAAAGTGTCTTTTGTTTAATCACAAATAGGAAACTATGACATGTGAACTTCTCGGTTATGTTCGCGGAAGAATATAAAATCAATAAAATCTTAACGACAGGTAAGTAATCATTAACAATGGCCGGTTACATCGAGATGCAATATCGGTTGTTTCGGCAAATAGCCATGTGTAAAGCCAGCATTAGAAATCGAATGCATATATGCGAATATTCATACAAAGTTATATAATCGGAACTGTCCACAAGCAGTTTTATGAAGAATTTACGTTTGTTTCGAGGCGTTATACAATTCTTCCGTTACTGAGTGACTGACAGACAAAGCTCACCCAAAAAAACTGGGCGTGGGAAGCTGAAATTTGGCATGTAAGTTCCTTAAGGAATAGGGGAGCACTAATAAAGGATTTCCCCAAATTTACACGGGAATAAAGTTCCGAACCCAAGCTATTATAAAATTAAAGAAATAATCAGTTTCCATAAATTGTTGAATTGATGTGGCAAATACTAAATACATTTCTTTTGCGAAGAATTTTGCCGCTCTTGGTCATAATGATTAAGATACTTTAAAAATGCGTATGTGCTATATTATATCATAAAGAATATTTATAAAAAATAAATTCATATAATCCTACGGGACAGCAGCCGACATTCAACCGATGTTCAACAACAAAGTTACATAATTATGTTTACAATGCGATAAATTCCAGAATTCACCTCGCTCTGAAAACGCCAAATTTCACGCTCATGATTGGCCGGTTTCATTGATAACAAATCTGCGCGAACGCAATATTATGCGCAATGTACGATTGCCATTCATTACTGTCAGTTTGCAACTGGAAAGCATATTTTTCTGATTTGCAAATTGACGTGTGCAACGTGAGGTAATGTTTGATTTAAAAAGAAAATTATGTAACAAAAACAAGTTTGTATTTGCAATTTTATTATCGATTGTTATGTACAACATATTCTACAAAAACCTCACGATCAATACCTAGAAACATATTTTATTCATTTGTTATTTTTGGGTCGACATTTTATAATAAATACAGCTGTTTATTATCTATTAAGCCTATGATGGCTTACCAGATAATAAACGACGCAATATTACGTGAGTGAAGTAGCTCTCATCGTCACTGTAAATAGGGTGAGCTAAGCAATCCAGTTAGTGGCCTACGTCACAAGCACTTACAAGACTGTGACGTCATCCCCCCCCACTCCTGCGGTCGTCACACCCTATTGTTTTTCACTCGGCAACTGTCCAAAGTGCTCCCATTTCTATATATTGAATTCACATCACCTGTAGGTGTGGGAAGTTTGAACATTCTGGAACATTGGACGTATTTAGCAATATTGTCACATTTTTTTTATTTATTTACAGTAGGAAAAGGTGAAATGTTTTTCATTCATTTAAAAAGAACATTGTTCTTGTCGTTGGACTTTTTATCCTCAGCCATCGTTTTGACCTCCTTGTACGACACAACTTTTGCCTTCTCCTTTATTTGGTTCTATACAGGGTGTTTGGGTAAACCCCTGCAACTTCTCTAGGGGTGAAAGTACTTATGGATATGAGCAACTTTTTGTATGGGACCGACTCTGAAATCTCAAAAAAAAAAATCAGCTGTTTCATACATTTTGGGCGAGCAGGTATTGTAAAATGTATTGAACGGCGGTTTTTTTTTAGCGAGGTTGCAGGTGTTTACCCAAGCACCTGTATAAGCCCTGCTTGGCTTTCCTCTTCTAGCTTCTATTTTCCCTTCTATCAGGTTTGTTTCTACTGTGCCGGTAATCTTCGAAGTCATACCACTTTTTACACGACTGACCAAAAAAGGAGTGTTATGTTTTCAAGGTTCATGTATGTAAGTATGTATGTATGTATGTATGTAAGTTTCTTTATTCCACCATAAGTCCTGAACGGCTTAACAGATTTTAATGTGAGAGGTATTGTTAGATTCCTTGGATTCCTCCGAGTGACATAGGCTATGTGAATTGTCAGTCATGTTTTTTATTTTTAAATAATTAGCTTGTTCTCATATGAAAACTGATGTAGCTCACGGATTTTAGATGAATCGAAACACATAGATAGACTATTAAATAATAAATCAATAACTAATTACACTTTGACATTATCAAATCTAAATTTCCTATTCGCCCCGAAGTCGGTCGAACATAATCTAATGTTTGAGTAACGAGAAAATTATTAGACAAAGCAATTTAGAGTAAACAAGAGAGTGGGAGTGAGGGACTGGGGGGTATGACGCGGGTCCTCTTTCTTCTAAATTGAATGATCATTGATCAGGCTATGAAACATTTACTTGAGTGGTCTAGTTTATTTTAAAAGCTATTGTTATTATTTCTAGCTTTTGCTATCGGATTCGTTCGCGTAAATTTCATTTTTCATACTTTTCCCTTAGGTATTGAATGCCCAAATGCTAGATTTATAATATATAGTGCTAGATGGATAGTGCTAGATTTATAATAAAAATGTCCGCTACGATTTTTGTCCATTTTCATCTATTTTTGGAGGGTTGCTAAGTTGAAAGTAAATACTGTTTTTTTAGTCCTATTTTACAGCGACACTTACTGAAGTTGCTGTCAGGCGTGATCTTACATAAACCAGTCGTCAAGTAGTTTGTACCCGATGCGCTTGCAAAATTTTAAAATGGAGTTACAATTTAATACATTTACTTATATTTGATTGGCAGACAAGCTTTTGTGACGTATAGAGTTCTAAAAGCAAATATGTACGTATATGCTCTTAGATCTAAATCGTAGGTAGGAATTCATTGACTATTATAATTATCGCTGCTAAAGAAACGACTGCGATAATAATTTATTTAATAAGTTGTGTGTGAAAATAAATTTATGTCAGCCTTTGTCTAAACAATATTACCAATAAATTATTGTTTCTTCGTCCAGGTGGATTCTAACCTAGAGTCCGGCTCCGGGACCATCTGTTCTGAGTGTATTTTAAGACATCGTCAATATATTTGTGTACGGAAAATTAATGGTAGCCTTCGGTGTCTTCTGTGTTTGTTGCGATTGCGTCGCCTTCAGCGCACAAACAATAACAAATTCCCTGCATTCGGGCGCGTCCACAGAAGTCCGAAAAATGTAGAAACATTTTTTTTACTAGCCTATAGTGTCTCACTGCTGGGTAAAGGCCTCCCCTCTGGGTCACCACTCCTCTCTATTAAGTACATTAGCTCTCCACTCTCTTTCGTCGCGTCCAGATTATCCGACCATCTCGAGATGAACGAGATGGTCGGATAGAGGATAGCATACGCGAAATTTGGTAGCCGTTTGACACAAGCAGCGTAGGACTATAAAGCTCCTTGGCTCACTCAGAAATCTTAAAATCTGAACTTCATGTGCTCAAAACATTCGATGAAATTTTCTATGAGGGTAGAGTAAACCCTGAAGCATCACCAAAATTCCAAGCACAAGCTTATAAAAAGCTTTTCACCATTATCTTGCAAAACAAAAAGCTGACGTAGATTTCAATGCCGCCACGTAATTAGTGGAGTGGCGGTCAATTTATGGCCATGCTAAAAATAGTTTCATTTGTCCCTAACATCGACATTTCCCAATCTAGGTAAAATGGGTCACAGATTTTCAAAAGTATTTGCACTTTTCTCGCTATGCTTTCCTTTACTTGATTTAGATAATATCCTTATCATAAGAGGTTGTCTAGAAAACACAAATTACTGACATTGGTCTTCAAACAGGCAAGAGGAGATTCGCACCTGGGACCTATCGGCCATAGACAAACGCCTAACCACTGGACCACCATCGCTACAAGTAAATTAACTAACCACATTCTATACTTTAGTGCCTAAATTACTCCTAAGAATGTGGTTATGAACACGCATCTTTCCGTAACGCTAAACCTCGTTATTTAACACTAACCAATTGACCAACATCTAAATAGGTCAACTCTATTACTAACTCGTAAACATAAAAAATAGTCGCGGTTTCCTTTATATAACAATGTGTTTATTTTCAGCTAATAAGTGGCGATCAGCGCAGTAGGGCAACTAAAGTGACTCATCGCACAGCACCCAAACATTAGGAAATGGAAAAGAGACCGCTCTTATTTCATAAGTAATAAGACCTAAATATGACGGAAACGAAAGCATACATAAAGTAGATGGTATTAATTGCAAAGAAAACGATAGAGCAGGAAGTATATTCGAAAGAAAACATATTCGTTTACATTTCATAAGTATGAGGTAATTTTAGCCGGCCTACTCCGATATAGGAGCGGATTTGATTTTAGCCGAGTTCTTAATAACTGTGTATGATGCTCCCGACTCAATTATTCAATTTGGGTGATTTCCGCTTTTCAGAAGTGAATTAATATATCAAATTTGTCAGTTTTCTAAACTTTGTGAGTTGAACTAAATATTGAGCAGACTCTCCGAATTGTGAAGTATATGGAAGATGTCTAACACATGTTGTTAGATTTTACCAAATTCAAGAGTGAAAGGGATTTACTAATGAAGGAGATGAAATTAAATTATAATAATGTGGATATTGCTAAGATAATTTTGTCGAAACCAGGCTCTACAATTTTAAGCAGATTTTTACAAATTTTCGTTACATCTCCTCAGACGTAAATCCCTTGGGAAAGGTACGATGGGGCTGACATATTTCAAAAGATAAAAGCCCCAAAAAAAACGGAAAAAAAAAATTAAATATGCCTTGAGATCTGGAAAATATCAGACATATTTTCCAGATAATGGTTTTTTTTAGACTTTTTCGAAATTCACTAAATTTGGTATTTTCAAATGTCAAATTTTACGCGGTTTTAATCAAAGGCACAACTAATTATTGTATGTAGACTTTATCTACATTTAATGATAACATTTTGAACAAAGGCAGCGTTAATCTCACCTGGCATTTAGAAAATTGACCTCGGAAAAGCGTAACTAAATTATTGTTTTAATTTTAAGCATATTATTAAAGGTCGGCGGATTTTATAAATTTCTTTTGGACTTAAATGGTATATGTAAATGAGCATTCAAAATTGCAATTATTGTATTTCTAGATTCTTCCAGCTTAGAATTTATAATCAAATCAGTTATGTAAAATGGCTATAGAGCGTTTTGTCAAGATATTGTACTATCTTGCGAACCATTGAATTTATCAATGACCACATTGACCACTCTATCATTAGTTACTACATAAGAAAACTTCATTTTACCACATTTCATGTTACTTTCACGTGATGGCGTGTTCACGTGATTAGATTGATTTGATTAAGTGATCGGCCCCGACCCCAAATCTAATACTGTTTGTCTCACCCCTCACGTTTTCGTAAACAACCCCATTCTCCCAATTGTAGGTCAGTCGGAATGGATGGAAAATTTGCTCTCCACATGGTCCTTCTGACCACGAGTGCAATAAAGGATGATTGCTTTTTGAACAGATGCTTTGGAAAAGTTTTTTATAAATATTCTTTTTTAAATCACAAAAGTGGAATTGCAGACAAGCATACTAATATTTTAAAAGTGACATTTTGTGAACTGTTGTTTCTATATAAAACTTGTAACATCTTTCTATGTACACAGTTGACAATAAATGATTTTCTTATCTTATTGTTCAACAACTGTGGAAACTAGAAAAACTCAATTCACATGTAAAACGATAGCTTCTTGATAGACCGAGATGAACGCCGCTTATATACGTACAACACCAATAACTCTGAAATACAATAATCCGAAAATGTGAAACCCGAAGATCATCTCGACAATTTTTTGGGTCAGTAACCCGAAATAATTTCTGGAACGAAACAAGAATTTGCCCTTCGTCTGAAAATAAATTAACAGAAAAACAATATGTCATCTTAGATAACATTGATAATCTCTACGAAATTGAGTAATCTGTTACTCGAGAACTCGGAAAAATAATTGGACCGACGACAGATGTATGTCGTGTTCCCGAAAGGATTAAAAAGGGGAAGTCGATGAGTGTGTCGGTGAAGTAGTGAGGAAGGAATGTGCCCTCTTTGCGGTTCGGTGCTCGGGAAAGTCGAAGTAACTCGAATCTCGAGGATATAAATTGTATGCAGCTACTTTCGGCCAATATTGTTTCAGAATTTCATGAAAGTTTATCAAAACACAGCTGTGTCTATGCTACTTCTTTTTATTTATTTATTTATTACACAAAAATTTTACAATTACTCTTCACATATTCTGCCAAACTGTGAAACAGTTGGTCGGTAGCCCCGAGTGCTGATGGGGTAACTAATTAATCAACAACAAAAGTAATGTTTGTGGCTAATTCTAATTCAAAGTACATGGACAAACATATAAGTTATATACATTTTTGAAATCCATACTAATATTATAAGATTGATCAAAGTTTGGATGTGCTAGTTTATGAATATAATCCGCCATTTTGAGTTTTTTGTGACGTTTGTGAGGATGTTTGTTACTCAATCACGCAAAATCTACTGGACGGATTTCGATGAAATTTGGTACAGAGGTAGATAATGACCTGAATAGCACATAGGCTACTTTTTATCCCGTGGAAAAAGCACTGTTTCCGTAGAAGGAAATAATATTATAGTTTTTGAATTGCCGCGGGCAAAAGCTAGTATTCATATTAAGTTTAAGTAAGATAAAAGACCGAAAAATAATATTATAGTTTTTGAATTGCCACCAACTCGAAAATTTCACACTAGTTACTACCTATGTGTTATTATCGACTAATTAGACTGGACAGAAATAAAGAGGGCATTGTCGACGTTTTTTGCCTGACCGACGGGACGGCTGCTAGTGCCATTCACAAGAGTGAATAACGTATTTATTATGTGAAAAGTATCTTCTTTTATTTATCCAGTTCTAAGAAAATTGCCATTGAAAATATCCGATTTGTAAAAATATCTCAAATTCAGTGAACCATTTCGGTGGCTTCCTTAGTATGAGTATCTATTTCTGAAATATTCTCGAAATTGATGGATTCACATTTCATTAATATTTATTTGTCATTAAATCAAAGGAAAAATATAGACGTGCTATTTAACACCACTTTTACGTACTTTTGAAGTTATGTTTAATTCATCTTATTAGTTTTTATTTTGTTTGTACTGAATAGATTTGTGTTTCAATAGAAGTTATACTTGGACATCATGTATGGATTAACATAACAGTTATTATAAATTAATGGGTAAACGTATCATAAATGAACAATAAAATGAAATATCAGCAATAACAATTCTGAATTGTGAGTACATAGTTCATAATGCTTTCTTCGTTCATATATGCTACCTCCAATGACGGGACATAAAAATAATAGTGTGATCTACTGGCGTACCAGGTTTGATGAAGTACAATAAATTAAGAATAATTGGTTTGTATTTCCAAAGAAATTGAGTCTTCGGATTTGTCACCCGATTTGGTAATTGAGAAAAAAATAAAAACAAAAGTCGAGTGAGAAATTGTTATTTTCCTGCTTGCATGAACCGTATTCCGTGGAAATTTGTTTTGGGACCTAATCGTTGTTAGCGTTACCCCGTGCCAAATATTTGTGGTATTTCGATGGAGTACGAGCTACGATATTGACATGAGGATTTATGTTTACCTAGCAAATTCTTGGGTCTTTGTATTTTTACTACTCGTAACACGAGGAAACTACATATACATGGTTTTTCATACGTACAGTCAAGCGTTATAAGTGCAGTCGTACCTCGAAGACCTTATCGCCTAGCCTTAATGATCATAATGCCTTGTAGATTTCTACTGCACTTTTGACTCTTGACTGTACATACATCTACTTGTTTTGTATCTTTTGGTGTTCTTACGAAGATCAGATGGTCTGGAATGATTTCAGCAGAAATACACAATAGCAAGAAAATAGAAAAATCTATCGTCACCTCATTTCAATCAGCAAGCCTGTCATATACTTTTATAGGCCACAGCGACAGCCCCAAGGCTGGTTATAAGTAGTATTACACGTCATATTACACAATAGATTTAGGCCACAGGCCTGTAATTTGCGCGCCATTTCTCCCGGAGATTGCCACTAGGCGCTTGGACGGATAGACACCATGTTCAACTAGGGATGCACGTCCAAAAGTTTCATCGAATCGATATAAGGTAAGATACTGGGTTTAAGGTTTTAAAAATGTACTTGGATGGTATTTGTTTTTTTTTTAAGTTAGTTGTTTTTGTAACAGACGTATTATGTATTAAATCTCAATTAAAAATACCTAAACTCCATTTTTTTCCTACTTATCCTAATAGGACAATCTTACCATGTGTTTTTATGATTTTACAACAATATAAATTAAAATAGACTTTTTAGGAAATTACTTTCGTGGTTAATAAATGTTTTACTTTTGAATGTTTCGGTTTGAACTAATATTTGATTTATTTTCAACAAAATTCAACAAAAAGTACTGTGAAGATTGTTTACATAATAGGACAAATAAGAAATAACAGAGCTTAAGTTTAATATTCATAACTATGCAATATAGCGTTGAAAACAATTAAGCATCTATTGTTATAAAGAATATGGCACTGAATGGGTTAATTTATTTTACAAATTTTTAAATCGGTTTGGATACTGATACGAAATTATATCTATTGCACACAAGGCAGCGTGGCCGAGTGGTCTAAGGCGCTGGTTTTAGGCACCAGTCCGAAAGGGCGTGGGTTCGAATCCCACCGCTGTCAAGACTTTTTTTAATTCATTAATAATGCAAAGCTGTGTGAATTTCATCTTTGAAATCATAAAGATGCATTATAGGTATGCATGAAACAGGCTATAGGATAGATAATAGCTAAGCTACTTAAAGAATTCAACCAACGGAAGAGGCCACCTACAGGCCATCCCCCTTTGCCAAATTTCATATATTATGATCTGCTCATACTGTTTGTGATTGTGTGCGTAGTTTTGTAAGCTAGTGGTTGGCATTATCTTTGTACCCCACAAGACTGCGCAATGTAAGGCGACTATGTTGTCTGTAACATATATGCGTTAAATGCTCCGACTCTCCATGCAGATTTGAACATGTGCGCAGCACGTTTTAGTACTGACCAGACATTTAGACCCGTAATTAGTGGTTTTCGTTTTCGACGTTATCGTGGCGTCAAATCAGCTGTTCCATGGGACAAGGTGACAGGAAGGCGCCAGTCGCCCAAAATCGCTGGAGAGACACAGCTGTTTTTTTTTGAGGCTGATTTGAGCTGGGAGCGGAGCTGGCGAGCCACCATACAAAAAGATGTTCATATGGCGGTCTCTCGTTTCACCCCTAGGAAGGTTTTGCGTTTAATACCAATAACCCTGTATATCGTTTTAGTCATAGTACAATTTTAAAGTATCGATACGAACACGTCTTCCGCGTATCCCTAACAACCCTCTCGGATTAGCCACAACCCAAATAGTTGCGTAATTATTCGCTTCTATTTTGGGACGTTTATTTGGGAGTTGACGGCCGAAACAATGTACCCGTTGTTTGTGATGATTTAACATCAGTATGTTTCGGCGAAGTTGTTTTAGGATTGCATAATTTTGCTCAAAGTGTTATTTTGGGATGATGCGTGCATCATAACAATAACACTGCGTTATTAAAACATTGGGTTAGCCTGTAAAATAGATGTAAGATGTAAATAAATAAAATAAAAGAAATAATATTTTAAAGGTAATTGTTCGCATTTTTTTAGAACAGTTTGCATTTTTAAATGAAAACGAATCAAATTCCGGATTAAAAATTCTAAAGTCACAGTGTTTGCAGTGCAGATAAACTAGTTCAATTCAATTTCAAACGAGACCAGTCCAGAATTGTGTGCAAATTAATTATGGAGAATAATGTTAGCTATTTAATGTGGGTTAATTTCAAGGCGGTAACTTACACTTTAACCACTGTTAATAAAGTAGACAGAGCACCATTGTGTTGTGTATTTTATTATAACCATCAGTTGGTAACCAGACACCATGCTTGCACCTTGCATGTAGTTTACCATAGATTTTAGACGGATGGATTTTTATGTCTTGAAAATACGAATATCTTGATCACTTAATATTTCAAATACAAGACACATTTTGATAAAAGTGTTATTGAATAAAATATTCGTATAAAAAGGCTAATAGGCCTACTTAGCAAACAACTAAACAAACTCTTTCAGATCTCTTATGTGGAGGTCTATTTCATACATAAACAATATTTTCATCAGTCGTACTGTTTATAGGTTAAACAGTAACGTATAACAATATGTTTCTTTTTAATGTTACTTAAATACATGTATGTAGCAACAACAGACGTAAATGGAATTTCTTTCTTCATACAGCTAAAAATGCAAGCGCCACTTGGACAAACATTTGCACGGACACCGCACTCTTACCCAAGAGTTGCACTATCTTCAGCACAACTGAAGCTAAAAGAATTTTAAAAGCAATATCTTGTCCATTGTGTCCATTGCAGTGGCTACATGCAACACCTCAGCCCATTGTTTTTACGAGCCGCTATTAACCTGTTTCGATATCATCGCGATTTCGACAACCGCAAACGAGATAATAAAGCCAGTTAAGCCAGCATTAACTTTAACACCGCCAATTCGGCCAATTCTGATGAAAGCCGTTAATTTAAGTCGATACATAATCGATAGATAAAGTGCCGATTAAGCGGTACCGACCGTGTGGTCCTTTTTAGGGTTAAAAAAGTAGAATCTTTATAGGAATACTTCGTTAAAAGTTTGTCCTCAGAAACGTGTAGAGTTACAAATTTTAAATACACACTCTGACCTACAACCCCTTAGAGTTGTTAAAATATCAATCAGACAAGGCAGTCAAAAGATACGGCCGTTTTTGCCACATAAACTCGTCGTAATCGTAAGGGAATCAAAACCTATATGTTACTTCAAGTTAGTCTAGAATTAAATTTGGAAAGAACCAATGTCATAGAACAGGTAAAGAAAAAAAACCCGTCCGTGAATTAGTAGTTACATCACAAAACAAATAAATATTCGGAACCCTCGGTGCGCACGTCCAAGTAGCTCTTGACCCGTTTTTTTTCATTGAAGAATATCCCGATATGGTCTCGCGCGATCGCCACACACGTAGACGATTTACGCAAAATCGAGAAATACCGCCCTCAAATTACTCTCCCAGACGGCCGGTAACGACCTGCCTTAACGCGTAGGAAGTGATTATTGTTTATTTTTTAAATTGCCGTGTCAGGAAGTCCGAACCTGTGCGGCGGCGGCGACTTAAACGAGATGCGTGTGCGCATAACGAAATAAAGCAATTCCACGACGACAGTAATTGAGTAACTCTCTCTGATCTTGATTTATGGAGCCAATTCACGTCAACAATGCTTACGTACGATTATTTTGGGAATATTGATATTCGTTTTTCGGGTCGTCCCATTGCAAAATAAGGAGGATGCAGAAATTAAACAAGTGCCACCACATGAGTAGTAAGGGTAATTAATCTGTGCTAGTGCGCTGTATCAATCGCCCTTTATTGCTACTTTGGATAAAGGCTGATTTTCTAAAGGGAGGATCTGTTGCTACAGCAACAAACAGAAACAGCTACAAAATTTCATAATCGAAAAAGCTATTGTTAGTAGTTTAAACTTACATTCAATATTTTCCAAATCACAGAAATCTTTCATGTCAAATACCACTTCAGTTCCCATCGAGATGTTATGTACCACTTATCATACCTACTTGTGATCTCAGAATAATATAGGTAGTTTCCTATCTTGTAAAGTTAAGCGAAAGTAAATCTTATTGTGCAAGTTAAATCTTGAAGTCCACTTCTGTTATCCCATTGTTTTGTGGTGCGGTTATTTAAATGTATCAATGTACCTATATCAGTAAATTTAGAGCTTATAGACTACATTTGTTCTGATTGTACATGACGTGAGGAGTATCACGCAGCGAGACTCAGGTGAAAGCCCTCTTCATGACGCAAGATGTCTGTTCGACACCACCCGATATTGGAAACGATCACGTGAAGGTCACCGACCCTAAATCCCTATTGTCTACCTTTTTCTAAATTGGGATATATCGTCTAACAGGTCAACAACCTCCCATTCATGTTCTGAATCGGCAATCGAGGAAAAATCTGTAGGATGCAGGAATAAATGAATGACGCCTACGAAATCGTACATTATTTTCGTTTAGCCAAGCAGTTGCGCGGCGCTGAGGATTGTTCCAATGCCACGCGTGGTATAAATAGAGGCGATATGTCCAGCTTTGAGTAAAGTGGAGTCCCGGAACAAGTGAAAGCCTTCACGTGTTGTTGAACATCTGACACTTCCGACGCTTTCTGGACAAGGAGATTGACAAATCTTGACATTACAATAGCTGCATTTCGTACTGCATTGAGTGGAAAAAGAACAAGCTCTGACAGTTTTGGGTAAAGGATAATCCTATCCTGATAATATCCTGTCTTGTGTATTCCCTGTAGACCTCTTGTATACAGGGAATGGAAAGAGGAAAGTTTTAGATGAACTGAAGATCCAAAATGGTGGATATTCAGTTCATAGCGCTCACATCACTTACCTGGTGCAAAATTTGTGATGTAATGGTAACTGATTACTATAACCACATATTTATTAGTAATGAAATAAAAAATGTTGTTCTAAGTATGTTTTTTTTTAATTAGATAAGCATTTAAGATTTCTGTAGGTGAGATTCTCGAAGTGCATCTGTCAATAACTTGAATTTAAGCCAAGGGAAGTCCTGATACATCTGTCTCATAAGTATGCATAGAAAACAATACGATCCTCGCTGGCTTATCGGCATCATCATTGCCGTCATCTGTGTGCAGGTTGTTTATTGGCTGACGCCCGCGTCTTCTCTTGCCTTATATAGTTATCAGATACAGCCACGGCTGACGCAGGTATATCTGTGAACTGACGGCATGAGGAGGTTTCCTGTATTGCAATCCTTTAAGTCTGGATTTGGTATTTGCAACAACTTGTAAATAATACAAGTAATTGGTACATATACTACTAACTACTAGATACTTTTTCAAAATGTTACATTTTGGTGGTAAAATTGTATTCTCATTAAATTCTACATTATTCTTATCGAATCACATAAATTGAGAGTTATGATTAGTATCCCACAAAAATACTTTTTCACTATTGATTTGCAAGCAAATCACTTGATCTTTTCAACACTAGCAATAATAATAAAAACATCATCATTTATGCATATAATTTCATATAATCTACATGTATATTTTTTTCTTTAATTGAATCAAGATTTAATGAACAACATATAGACAGACGATATTTTCCGACCTTTTTTACTTATAACTTATTATACATGCATATCCTTTTCGCCATTTCTTAGGCGTTCAATTATACAGTCGATTATAAATTCATGAGTAGGAAACTTTATCTCGTAATCGGACGCTTCGCGATTAGTCGCTACCAACTCGGGCGGATAATCGAGTCGGCAATCGATCGGATAATCGAGTCTGCAATCAATCGAGATCGCGTGACGATTAGATATCAGGTACATGCGGCAATCAAAGGGTTGAAAGAATGCAGCGGGATTTTTTTCTTTGTAATTAACATTTAATTTTTCATAAATACGGGTAACCATTCAATCAAGTGTCTAAAAGGCGGAGTTAAAAATCGAGTGACTCTAATATCGCGCCTCAGAATCGTAAACATCAAATCATTGTAGCGATCGTAAGACCTGATTTAGTAGAAAATAGTAAACACTCAGTAGTAAACACAGTACTGAATCAAAGGTGCAAACTGATTTACGCTCCCAAGTTCAATATCGGCTATTTTTACCGAAAAGAAATAACTCTCGCAATAATCGTTAAGCCATTAGCAATAAAAATTGTGCGTCTGCCAAAATGCCGTCATAAATAAGACATCTAGATAACAATTTTCATATATTAACGCTGACATGACGAATACCCTGGAGGAATGCAATGAGAGTAACACATCGCCACAGGATTATATCGAGTTTTTCAATCAAGGCATATGCTAATGAAAATACAAGGATAAATCTAAGCGCTAAGTGAACACAAAATTTAGTTGAACAGATATTCCATCAAGAATAACTTTTTAATATGTGCTGTTGTGTTCCAGTAAATTCAAATTTTTTGTGCTGTTCCTATCTGAGAAAACCTGTTCTTGGCTTTGAAATATCTATTTTGTATAAGAGTAGGCGTATTAAGAAGGCATATAGTATGTCTAACGTAAGTTTTGTATATTCAGACTAAAATGTTTCAAATTGTTGTCGAAATCGCTTCTTGGACACGTGTGTTTAAAATTACCAAGATATTGAGGAAGAGTTTCAAATAAGAGTCGATGCTATTCCAATCGTAGTTTATATGGAACATTTGTATGTGCACGTGTCCACAAAACCCACACGAAGGTAAAATTGTACACAATTGCATACAAAATACTGGAATAATCTTATAACCGAATTCCATCCTATATTTATATTATTTGAGAGAATATAGAAACGTGTGGATCATTGTGGATAAATACCAGTAACTATGTATCTGTTTATTTTTTCAATAATTAATTTGTATAATAGGATTTATTTACACCTACATGAACTCTTTGGTCAACCCTAAGGTTTGACTGTGAGACAATGCTTTTAGCATTAAGTCCATCTTTTGTACTGTTCTTTTGTATGTGTGTACAATAAAGTTTAAATAAATATTATCTTATACTGTTAGATATTAGTCTTTGAGCTAATGTTAAGTTTTGATCTATCTATCTAATACACATTTTTTTTAGGTATTTTTCAGTATCCCCCTGCAATAATTTGGGTGGTATGTCGGTCGATGTGCGAAAAGAAATTTTCAAGTTCAGGGCATCAAAATTGTTTCAGATAAATAATCAATCAGTTGGTCAGGATTTCAAATCCAATATGGATTTCTTATCCTGCAACTCGGTGGGTGTAGTCAGTCTCGATACGAACCAAAGATTTATCAAATTATCAATAGCATTCTTAACTAAATAAATATTTGTATTTTTCTTGACCAAACTGAGATCAACCCTTCATGATAAGGAACTCCATTCCTAGCATTTTTAAAGCTAACATTTGTAGAGATATTTGTTATCGTCATAAAGTTAGCAAGCACACTTTTTGTTCTTTTTTCTCGATATCTCATTGCCCATTAATATTTCATTGTCTATAGGGCTCACGTCATAATTTGTATTTCCATGCTGTGGTCTGATTTTAGCCATTTTCATAAAATCAAAATAATCTTTTAGTAATCCTTACTCTGCCTTAGAACCTATACTAAAAACCTACTAACTAATTATGGTAATTTGTATTATATTATTTTAATGCTCGTTTACAGGCATTTCCGATCTATGAAGGAATAATAGATGTTACAATAATAAGCTGACAGCCTCGAGATATTATGTACTAACTAGTTGTATTTCGATGGCTGACAGAAATATCAACCCAATGTATTTATAGAGCATTATGATCGGTTTATTGTGTGATTTGGATGAAACCGTCTTAGGTTGAGAACAGTAATGTGTTATTTCGAGTTGTAAAAACAGAAGATCCCGCCGAGGCGCCGGCGCCAGTCTAAACACAAATAAATTTATACTGATTACTGAATTTGAAGGGAGAGACAGCTATTACGTTTGGGAATATACTTTAGGTGTTGCCGTGATCGTGCTGATATCCGCAAGGCCCAAACTTTGTCATCCTTCAAAGAGCAGGTGAAATCTCACTATCTGAGTCTCTAATTTATATTTATTACCGCGCATATTGTTCTGATTGTGTCCTGAATGTTTATTTTATTTTTAATTATATTTAATAGTGTTTACTGCACCCTACATTTTTTCATGTATATTTCCTTTCACGCAAAGGTTGGCTGGAAGAAATTGCATTTGCGATAAGCCCGCCTTTCCGCTCATTTTTGTATTTACTTTTGTCTCTACTTTGTATGTTCTTTTCTGTAAATGGTGCAATAAAGTGTTGATCTATCTATCGTGATAATAATGAGACATATAGTTAATTTACCTCTTAGATAGTTTATAGTCATAAAGAAGATCTCTAGTGGTTGGTCATCTGTAATGATGATTCTTGTGAATAAAGGAACAATATAAAGGTATAGTCAGATACAGAGAAACCCGACACAGATTTCCGATCTCACAGAATCCTATCTCAGGGGGGTCAGTAATAAGGGGTCTATAATAAAATAAGTCAGGGGTCAATAATAAAAAAAAGAAGTAGAGGGAAAAATCCTTTGACGACGCCTGAAATCAGACTCCGCTACTGAATTCTTAAGGTTCTAAAGTATCTAATGTCGAAGTATGCGAGTACAATGTAGGTGTGTTAGTTCTAAAGTATCATGCAAGTTTTGATTATAAAGCAAAAGTAGACGGACAGATCGTGGAGTTTTAGAAATAAGGAGGGTCTCAAAATGCTTGCAAGAGTGTCATTTAAAATACTCATTAAAGTCCAGTTGGGCACTGCGCATAATATTTTATGACTTTTCCTCGTATTGTTGAAAATGTAACATTTTTCGACGAACACGAATATTCAACATGTCATTGATTTATTTTGTTTTGTTTGGACTTCTTTTTGGGAGTTCTCAAAATTGTCGTAAACTTATATGCGTCTTGCGTCACTAGTTTTTTACTACATAGGCATCTAATTTTATGTACTAGTGTAAACTACAGGTGAAATAAATAAATTATAATTACTATTTAAATATTTATCTGGATTCAATTACCCAATTAATTTGAAATTAGTTATGAAACCACAAAAAAAATATCTAGGGCTGCGCATGAGTACTAACATCCCTTGCGACCGTCGCGTTCCGCTGCTCGTAACAAAGTGCCGTCTTGTCTCTCTCGTTCGGCCTTGCCGCCGCCGTAGCCGAGTGAGGCAAGCGTTGACGTCAGCAGGTGGCGCTAAAATCGTGGTGTAGCTGACACTAGTTTACAAAAATAGTGAAAAAAAAACCTTTGTTTTTCGTATTGTTTGTGTTTTTATTTATTTAATAATAATTTATTTGATGTGAAGCGAATTAGTGGTTCTAACTTCAGCGCAGTGATGTTATTTTATATATGTTGTCTATCAATTTAAAGTTTATTCGACCGTTTGTCAAATACATTAGCAATGACTTAACTTACTGATTTTGTTATCCTCGTCTATCCGATGTTGCCTTAACATTAATAAAGTACTTGAAATATCGTTCGGAGAACATCTAAATCCATTTTGCCCACGGAATGTCTTCCGTGAAAGTTTCGAGTCCACCGTCTTTATTTCCAGAGTAATAAGGTCGTATATCATGTCAGTTTACGGAGGATATCGGGGCACATTACATAAGTTTATGGTACGCAGAAATACCATTTACTAATATGAGATTAAAGGAGTCCTGGTCGAGGGAAATGTTGTTCTATTATTATTGAGTCTATGCTAAATCGGGTAATGCATATTGTGTTGGGGCAAATATTCTGGGTTATTTTAATGAGTGTTGTTGGCTACGGTTTATCATAGTGCTTTGTAGTAATGTAAAAGTAACAGATTCTTTTATCTGGTTCAGTTTAGTATTCCTAATACTTATATAAATCTCAAATGAAGTATTTATTAGATAAGCAATATTTATTAAATGAATATTTTTAAAGATCCGATCATTCTCTTACTGGATTAGAGTGCACATGAGTGTACTCAACAGCGGAATCAAATCCCATCATGGATTAGAGTGTACTCAACAGCGGAATCAAATCCCATCATGGATTAGAGTGTACTCAACAGCGGAATCAAATCCCATGATGGATTAGAGTGTACTCAATAGCTGAATCAAATCCCATCATGGATTAGAGTGTACTCAACAGCGGAATCAAATCCCATGATGGATTAGAGTGTACTCAACAGCTGAATCAAATCCCATCATGGTTTAGAGTGTACTCAACAGCGAAATCAAATCCCATCATGGATTAGGGTGTACTCAACAGCGGAATCAAATCCCATCATAGATTAGAGTGTACTCAACAGCTGAATCAAATCCCATCATGGATTAGAGCGTACTCAACAGCGGAATTAAATCCCTTGATGGATTAGAGTGTACTCAACAGTGGAATCTGATCCATTGAAGGATTTGTTTAATGGATCAGAGTAGAACAAAGGGTGATAACAATTATAATTGTCATTTTACTATCTTGCTCTTTTACCACATGAAATACGAAGTCAACCGGCGAAATAACTTATATTTGATCTTTAAAATTTAAAGAAAAAATAGTAACTCTACTTTTCTTGACATACAGATTATGCGGAACTAAAATAGACATTTCGCTAATTCCTAAGCGGACGTCACAAAATACATCAGATTTGATACAACTATAGGGCCAGCAGTACTAAAAGCAGAACGGTGTGCTATTTCATATTACGCGACATTTACGCGCGCGAAAAGGTCGCACGGACGAAAATATTTCGCTTTCGCGGTTATAGCGCCTGTGACGCGGGCGCAAACCTTCGCACAGACTTCCCGCTGATTTACAAAGTAAATAAAAGTTGTGAATGCAAAATTAAACTCCGTTTTTCCCTACTTGTCCTATTATCTAAACAATCTAACCATGACTTCTTATGATTTTACAACAATATAAATTAAAAAAGACTTTTTAGGAAATAACTTTCGTGGTTAATAAATGTTTTACTTTAGAATGTTTAGGTTGTAGTTCCAACCTAATATTTGATTTATTTTCAACAAAATTCAACAAAAAGTACTGTGAAGATTGTTTACATAATAGGACAAGTCAGAAGAAACGGATATACTTTTGATATTTTTTTTATTTTTATTAGAGATTTGAGTGCGTTTAACCTCAATCTTGCCTGATGAGGTCTAGGGTGGTTAATATTATTCGAAAAGAATTTGAAGAAACCTTTATTCAGCAGTAGAAAAAATCAAAAAGCGTTTTATTGTTGTTATCTACCGTGCGGGCAGTATTTGATTTAGCAAATAAACATTTCTGATTGATATTTTACATTGTTTCAAAATAAAATTTAAATTTTAAATCGGCATCATATACCAAAGGATATTTCATCGAGCATTATATGAAATTTAAGTGAGAATTTTATGTAAAAATATAGCTTATTTATTTCATAAGAATATATCACAAATAATAATAGCGATATTAGTTAACTAGTACAGTGATGGGTTACTGAAAATATAAACTAATTTTAACTCAAAATAGGTCCAGTCCGTTGAAAGTAATTACATAATAATACTAATTTATTAACAGCGAAGCATGTAATAGAACATCATATATCACACAGTCTGACGGGTGTCAAGGAACCCTTAACGAGAGCATATGGCCAAGAAGTACTTTAATTAACCGCGTCGTTAAACTACAGATAAAACAGCTGTTCTAGACATAACGTACGTTGACGTCACAGTCTGCGGGCAAGCAACGCCAGGTGTGCGAAACGGTATTGTTAGTTAAAGATAGGTGTCTTGAATTCTTAACACAGTTTGTATAGGGGCAGTATGATTAGATCTTTCCGGATAGTAACGCTAACGTCTCAATTTCGTATTGTAGGTTATGTTAGTAATAATAAATATCTGAATATCTATTGCAGTGAAACTTGGGTTTCAAAATAAAAGAATCACTGCTTAAAACACGAGTATAATTTTTGAACTAAAAAAAATTTGACCAATGTCCTTTAACAAAAAATTATCCGGACACACTAAAGAAATAAAAATAAAAGAAAGGAAAGTTAACAACAGGAAAGGAATATTAACAGGTAAAATAAGAAATACATGAATTTGCTTGTTATTTTAAAAAGAAAATTAAATGAGTGAAAGAAATGGATGAAATGATGTATAAAAATTCCAAATCAAAACCGAAACAAAAATTATCCCGACAAAAGGGGGGCCTTTAGAATTTAGAGGAAAAAGTTATCACATATGTTTAAAAAGTCTATCTTAAAAGAACCACAGGCGTCACGGTTACAAACTAAACATTTCGTCGTTCTGTGACTCATTCTCAGGTGCAAGCCGACTTTGCCGCGTCTGAGGATTTCGAAGCGCGTTCAACCCGGCTGAGTCCCACATCTTGGTCCACAACCTGATTTACAACACGCTGACGAATATCCAGGTGCAGGCCGACTTTGTCCACTCTCGTCTAATAAACAGTCCATACAATACATACATGAAATATTTCAGTGCCACTTCATATAATCCTTCTGGTTTTTTTTTTGACAACTAGATTCAACTTCGTGCCATCTTTAATAGGACACCCCTGAACGGTCTGATCGTCAGCTAATGTTCTTCCCAATAATAGCAACTTTTGATCTTCAATTGGAATCTTCAGATGTGAAGAAATCTGTCGTTTGATATCCAAAATAGATGTCGTTGGGAAAGCCTCTATTGTGCATTCCCCACCCTGACGTTTTTCACCATAAACTTCATTGCTAGAGATCGATACTTGTATGTGAAGAATAATAAAAGCACAAAACAACAAGAAGAATAAAAAGAAAAAACAACTCTCTAAAAAATCTGCATTTTTTTTACCCAATTGACAGTAAGTCAAAAAAATCGAACCACCAGAATTTTAATTTCAAAAACCTTATCATAAAGAAAGAACAAAGAAAAAAGTTTGCGTAGAAATAGAATCACAAACTAAAAAAGACTTGACTTTGTAGCGGTGTAACGCTACACTATGTACTATCTTACCATGCCTGTAAAAAAACTTTAATCTCATTTTTACAAAATTTAAGCTATGAATAAGTCGAATCACTCTGTAATTATTTGTAAGGTAGGTTTTTAAGTTTTTAATTATATATTCTAAAATGCTAATTCGTTATACGTACGTTATTGACTTATTGTTAAGTATGCAAGTGCGAACGAGTGGACTCTCCTAACACAAGTATTTTGTACTTAAATGGAGATAAAATAATATATTCATTTATTTAATATTGATTTATTACATTTTAAAAAAAAAATATAGATCGCCTAGATAATATATATTTTTAGGCGATGGCATTTGGCGAAATTGATGGCGAAAATGGGTTTCCTAGAAAGGCAATTTCAATATGGCTTGATGTTTGACATTGCGGCTTTTGTTACTCATTACGTAGTCAACAAAAACAAAGAGTCAAAAGCCCACACCAGGGCGTGACCGATTTACCGCGAATAACAGGTAAACAAATTTATATTAAAACAAAAGCCTACTTGTTTACGTGGAACGTGGAAATGTACTCCAAAATGATATTCCTGCGCGGGACTGTTGCAAAATATTTGATGTTCGGCTGCGGTTCAGTTGACGAGCGGAAGCGATTGGTTGAGCAAGAAAAAAAATATAATTCAAAATCTAAAATTCTTAATTGAAACTTGGCCTTCTTTGAAAGAAGGCTCTTTTCACGTCAAAAACGAATTATTTAATCATAATATATTATGTCTTCAGGACGACTTTGCACTTCGGAACGACTACTGCTGAGAAGAAATGCCGAAAGAAACTCTCCAGCCAGCTCCAGCTGTACCCTGAAACTCCTCTCCCAGTAGAGTTTTGGATTCATAAATAAGCTTCATCAATAAATTGGGCTGTGAGACACTAATCATGTTTTCAAAATTAATAATCACTCATGAATCACTCCAAAGAAAAGTTCGTTGATACTAGAAAATATCGGGCTAGAAAAATCTAATAGAATGATTCTTTCAATTATATACCTAATTGTACTTAAATGTCACATTACGGTGGATGTCCAGTGGTCGCAAAATGTCCAATTCTCAGAATGGCCAATTCGCAGAATGTGCATATTCATCAACTTTCACCAACCAAACCCTGACCACTAATCACCAAACATGATCAACTTTGATTTAAAAGAGTAGTCAAATCACTACATAGTATAAAACAAAGTAATTTTCTACTGTCTGTCCTTATGTATGCTTTTTTTTATCTTTAAAACTACGCAACGGTTATTGATGCGGTTATTTTACATAGATAGCATTCTATTGCAATGCTGATACTAAATCCTTCCTCTTGAATCACTATTCAAGGGGAAGGTTTTAGTATCAGCAAAGCATCCGTGCGAAGCCGGGGCGGGTTGCTAGTCATACGATAAATCAGTTTCATTTTAAAAATCAGAGTGGTACCTTTTTTTAGATGTTTTAGATATCTGTAATCACTTTCTTACTACAGCTAAATCTAATAAAAATGAGGAATTTGTTTACTCAGTGTAAGTATAAAACATTATTGCAAACAGCAACATCATTATACATATTCATACTTTATATTATGTTATTATAAAAAAAAAACGAGATAAAAATAAAACTGATTTAACGTATAATTTGACTACTCTTTTAATATCTCAAGCATCGGTAGACAATACGAGTATGTTATAAGTGGCCAGGGTTTGGTTGATCAAAGTTGATGAATTCTGCGAACGCTGGACATTTTGCGAATTGGACATTTAGCGAATTCGTCATTTTGCGAATTAGTCATTTTGCTAATTGGGCATTCTGCGAATTGGACATTTTGCGACCACTGAACATTTTGCGAATTGGACATTTTGCGACTAAACGTTTATTCGCTTAATTCTTAAAAGAAATACACTTCATTTTCTTCGTAAACTCTCTGATATTTGTATAGATTTTTGTTTCACCGATCGATATACTCATATAGGTCTACTTACAGGCTTTTTCGACATCATGTAAGTTCGCACGATGCATAAAAATAAATATCAGAAAC